>WAAF01002155.1:0-50595 GCA_013400475.1 Tricholaema leucomelas | reverse complement strand
CTGCTTGGGGTTGTTGTGGCCAAAGTGCAGAACCCTGCACTTGGCTTTGTTAAATTTCATCCCATTGGCCTCTGCCCACCCATCCAGCCTGTCCAGGTCCCTCTGCAGGGCTCTCCTACCTTCCAACAGATCAACACCTGCTCCTAGCTTGGTGTCATCTGCAAACTTAATGATGCTGGACTCAATCCCCTTGTCCAGATCATCAATAATTGAAATACTTACTGAATACAGTACTTCAGTGAGTTGTACACTTAGTAAAGTCATCTTTTGTTACTCAATTTGAAATGACACCAACTTCATTGGAAGAAATGGGCTACTTTTCAATGGGGTGTTTGTACTGATCATGCTCAGCTTTATCTTGGACGCAAGCTAAAGGGAATCATAGAATCACAGAATGGGTTGAGTTGGAAAGGACTTTAAAGATCCTCTAGACCAGGTTGTTGTAGGTCACATCTAATCTGGCTGTGAACACTTTCAGGGTTGGAGCCTCCACTTATTCTCTGGGCAACCTGTTCCAGTGCTTCAGCACCCCAGTGGGGAAGAATTTCTTCCTAACGTCTAACTGATATTGAGCTTCATCCAGTTTGAAGCCACTACCCCTTGTCTCTACATGCCTTTGTAAGAAGTCCCTCTCCATCTATCATTGAGGCCTCCTTCAAATACTGGGAAAGTGCTCTAAGGTCTCCCTAGATTCACCATGAGGGATGTGGGGAGGTAAACATACCAGGCAGACACCTATGCTGGAAGAAACAGAGACTAAGAAAACAATATTAAGGACTAAAATACTGCCATCATGCTCCAGAGCTGATGATCCACTGGCACATCTCTTAAACTTACTGGTTTGGAATATCTGAAAGCTCAAACTTGATGGTGTAGCAGGTATCTATAGCTACCCACAGGTTCTTACCTGGTTACTTGGCTCACTCCTGCTTAGCTGCCACAGCTTACAGCTCTTGCAGTGTTGTTCCTCCAACTCTTTGTAAACCAAATCACTGAAACAGTCTGAGTTAAGAAAAAAAAAAAGAGAAAAGACATAAATGAGAAAGGAGTGGGGCAGATAAGTAGGATTTGCTGCCGAGAAAAAGGCATGTGGAAAAGCACCCAGATTTGACTTCTTGAGGTTGTCTCTGAGGTTGTTCTATTTTGTGTTAAACAACATTCTGGGCTCTGCAGCAAATCTCTGCAGCCAGAGATTATTTCTGTCGAATCCAGTGATGACAGAGTATGTGGGTTTCTAGTTAACGCTATCTACAATTTGAGATAGGAATGCAGACTTCATAAAAACCTTTCTCCTTGCTCAGTCTCCCAAATCAGACAGACAGAGATGGCATCAAACCCCCTGGGGCTTGTGCTTGCAACATCCCCACCAAGTTGGCTTCATGGCTCGGCTTGCAATTTGGGAGTTTTACTCACAGCATGAATTCAGAACGCTGCTGAAGGTGGGATTCAAGGGGAGAGCTGCCAGCCCATACTGGGACTATTTATGACTTTACTGTTTCCAGCTTCTTCCCGTCCTTCAGCTGGAGATCATTACTGTTGAAGCAGAGGCTGCAAAATGAGTGGCACGTCCCCTCTGTGGACATCCCAGTTCAGTGCTTGGAATAGTAATCCAGCCCAGAATAGCCATCAGTTTAGTAACTGGGCTGAGAATGGTGACACAGAGTTTAGCCTGTCACCTGGGGCACTGGACAGAGACCTCTGACAGTGGGCTGGGACAGTGACCTCAAAAGTCAGTCCAGCCTGGAACTGCTAGAGCTCTTTGGGAGACACCGTTAGCACTGCATCTCTTTCTTTTCCTTAGAACCATAGAATCCTTTCAGTTGGAAAAGACCTTCAAGATCATCAAGTGCAACCATTATCTACTTCAGATATGTGGTATTTAGTCTGAGATACAGGATTCTTAGTACCTCCTAGGCAGAGGCTGTGGGGTAAGAAGTGAAGATGGGTGGTTATAATACCCTAGAGCAGGATCTTAAATGTTGCCTAAATTGTTGACTAAATATTTTACCACTGGGCAGGGAGGGAGAAGTGCTCAGCTTCAGATAAACAATGGTTCTTTTCGCAAGAGCACTGTCACCATTTGGACCCTCAGGCATTGGAACAGGCTGCCTAGGGAGGTGGTGGAGTCACCATCCCTGGAGGTATTTGAAAGATGTGTGGATGTGGTGCTGAGGGACAGGATTTAGTGGTAATGGCTTAGCAGTAATGTTAGCATTGTGAACTCTGGGTGAGCAGTTGGACTTGATGGTCTCAAAGGTCTCTTCCAACTTCAGCAGTTCTCTGATTGCACTCATTCACACTCTTTTTTAAATGGCAAGCCCTTAAAGGACAAACAAATCTTAAGCATCCTTTTAGAAGGAAAATAGAAACCTGATTATATTAACATACTGTATTAAAGGCATCATCCTAAAATTGGGATACACAGAGAAGAAACCAGCAAAATGAATCCACTTTGTTGCATCAACTTCCCCTAAAAATATCCCCCAAAACACATCCAGTAAAATTCTGTTCCTTCGTGCTCTGGTAAAGTATTGGATTTTTTTGGTTAGTCCCTTGGGTGGTTGCTTAAGTCAGGTCTCACTGTAATTACACACCTCGGAGCAGTGCGGGGAGACTTAATTAAGAGTCACTGTCGGTGTGTTACCAGACAGATGCAGCCCGGTCCCGCTGGAGGAGGCACCTTAAGGAAGACAACCCAAGTTTGCAGAGGGTTTTGACATCCTCCCGCAGAAAGCAGCAGGGACACACCCAGCAGCCGCTATTCAAAGCCCCTCAACTCCATCCTCAGGGAGTCCGGGGCTTTAAAAAAATCCCTCTGTACTCACCGGGAGTAGCTCTGCCACACCGCAGATTTCATCTTCTCTCCCCTCCAAGAGTGTGACTCACCCGTTTCAAACGGTGACATTTCATTCCCAAACTATTCCGGGAGCATCTGGCTCCATAACACATGGAGATGTGGGGGAAAAGGGAGGAGGGAGGGAAAAGCCAGATTGCAAAGTGAAAACCACTCATGCTCTCCCACACACAGGTATGTTGCTTTAAATTTCAGAACCACGTAATTTTGGACAGGCTGGCAAATTCCATCAGAGGAAAACAATAAAACAACCACATTTCAATTTAAACAAAACCAAATCCAAGGAAATCTGCACAGAACAGTGATGCAATTCCCTGTCAGCCAGGAAGGACTAGGAGAGTGGTTTGCTCTCATCTACTAGAAGTGAGGAAATGCACTGTCCCCACTTCTCACTGCTCCTTAGAGTTTGAACCCTGCAGCTCTGGGCTGCTCCCACAAATGGTTTGGTTGCACTGCAGACCCTGGGTTTAGTCATCAGCAACATCTTCCTAATGATGAACAAACGTAGGTGCAGTGGGAAGATGACAACAGGGGAATGACAAAGAAATCACTGTCAGCTCCCAGTCCCAAGAGGAGTTTGGTGTCACGCTGCAGTTCAGCATCGCTCCCAGTGTCCCTGCTGCAGGGACATCACTGCCATAAGCAGAATAACATCCAGCAGGTGAGGACACTGGCCTGGCAGGCTTGGCAGCACACACATGGAATCACTGTCGTTGGTGTGGCGCCAGAGGCAGAAGAATAATCTCTCCTGGCCTCAGACTATAAATCTGTGCATGCCTGATTGGTGTCATAGCAGCAATCCAGCCCCATTCATTAGTGTTTGTAAGATGCCACGGGGAGGGAGCTGTAAGTGATGTAACTTTGCAACCTCCCCGATCCAGGAGGGTCTGGATGCACACTGGGGCTGTGCAAGGCAGCCTGGCCTGAAGGGTTGGGCACAAGAGGCTGAAGGTAGTCCTAGGAGCACATGAATGTGAGCCCACCTCATAGCTGAGGCAAATGAAGAGGGGTGAGAGGCTCAGGGCAGACCCAAAGAGGCCCCAGCATAGGGTGGTGTGTTGGATTGGGGGTGCTGGGGGCAAGCAGCCCAGTTTGCCCTGCACATGCCGGGAGCACAGCACCACACACCCTGCTGTGCCTCTTCAACTGTGCGAGCTCAGAACACATCTCTGTGCATGTCTGCACAGGAAATGTTTGATTGCCATTTCATTCATCTCCTCTGCTGCTGGTGCAAAAGGGAAGGCTCTGCTTTGTGGCTTCCTCTACCCAGCAGCACCTTGGGACTTTGCAGTGGCAGATTCAAGCCTATTCCCATTCCTCATCCGGGGAAGCCTTCCTGAAATCCATGTTCATTCGAGGAAGGGGAGGCTGGCTCACTGCTTGATACTGGCATGCAGCAGCAATGACCTTGGCTAGGTAACCATCTCCTGAATACAAAGACGGATATAAAAGCAGCAGTTCCCTTTTTAAAACACAACCAATCTTCTGCAAAGGTAGGGAAAGGCAGCGGTTTGTTAAGTAAATGCGTCTGTCAGAGCTGGATTCCTTGGGGTTTCCCCCCCCTCCAGCTTCCCTAAATGCCCTTCACCAGCAGGGAGGGGGAGGGGACCTGCTCTTTGAAGCCTTTTCCTTATGGGAATAGAAAACACGGAAAGAATTCAATTCTCTGCCACAGCCCAGCAGCACTGATACACACTTCAAAAACCAAAGCCCAGACGACAAGCTGGCTGGTGGGTGCGGGTGGCTCGGAGCCTGTAGTACGACCAGATTAGCCTTGCTCAGTAGCCAGCATCATTAAGTGTCCCCCGTAGTGCCAAAGCACAGAAAGAAGAGGGGAAGGAATGGAGACTGGGGAAGAAAAATGAGGCAATTCTGCGCAGGGGAAGAACGGAGTGGTTCAAACCTTTGATCAAAAGCTCCATCTAGCGCAGAACGGCATCACTGCAGCTGCTACGGCTCTGGGGCAGCTGCCATCAACCACAAATGGAATTTGACTTTCCCCACAGGTTTGCCTACTGGAAAAAAAACCCAAACAAACCACCCCAACAACCCAAAATATCGCCATATGTGCAGCCCGCACTGAATCCCAGGGAACAGGAACGCGGCTAAAATCTGCTCCCCTCCGTGTAAATCTTTCTTCTCCGGTGGAAATGTGTTCTCTTCCTCCCAGCATCTCCCACCGGAGACTCTCAACCACCCTGAAATCCACAGGGAACGAGGCGCCACAGGAAGAGAATGATTTCCATGTTATAATTTGAGAGCTAAGGAAAAGAAAAGGTAAGTGACCGGCCCAAGGTCATGCAGGAAGCCAGAGGCAGATCCGGGAATAGAGATCAGCCACCCTGGACCCAGGGATGCCTGAACAATAGCACAGCCTCTCCCTCTGTTGTCATTTAACTCTTTCCCAACCCACCAAAAAGCAGAGGAGGGGCAGGTTATACACTGCTCTGCATAAGTGCCTGCTGCCTAAAAGCTTCTGGGAGAGCCCAGCCCTCAGACATGACCTGTTTTTACCACTCCAAAATGAAGAGGAAAGGCAGCAGGGAGACAGGGTTGGATATCTTGAGGTCAGTGAAGCTATATGGTAGAAGTAGAAGATATTTCTGGGCCTGGGCTGTCCGTCAGCAATTAAAGCAGTGGAAATGGCACTTTAGCTTTGCCATGTCTATTTCTGTGTGTGACAAACCATCACCATCTGTCCTGAAGGTGTTCAACTCGGTTAAAATGGCTGTGGTGTATGTTTGAGGATTTTTAGCTGCAGGAGAAGAGGATATTGCTCCCTCTTCCCTGCCTTTTGGGTTAGCTGCAAAGATCAGGGATTTGCAGCACGGTAATACATCAGAAATGCAGTCTCACTAAGTCTACACTGTTTTCATACTGAGCCTAGAAATGCTGCAGTGCAGGGTCTGGAGAAAGCTGTAATTGTAAACAACTGGAACTGGAACCAACCTCATAGAAATGGGATAGGAGAGGGAGAGGAGAAGGAAAAACTCAAGTGGTGCAAACTCCTGTGAGTGCAGTGAACTGAACCTAGAACTAAATTCTCCCAGGAAGAAGAGGCAAGAGACCAGTCACCAGGTGTGCAGCAAGAGATCTCCAAAAGAAGTTTGATGTCCTTGAGAGAATCCAATTCCAAACCAGAACTATAACTGGCACAAAAGACTACCTTCTTGGCTCCACTGCCTGGAAAGGCCACAGAGGCACACAGCTGCAGGGGCAAAGAATGGCAGAGCCCCAGGAAGGCCCTTCTCTGTTTTCCACCTTAGGTCTCTGTTCCCTCCCCTAATGCCCTAGTCTGTTTGCATTCACTCTTGTAAACCCAATCTATGCAAGCAGGGAGGGGAGAAGAGCCTGCACTCTGGTATCAGAAGCTGACATAAAACTCTTTAATCATGCCACAGCCCTTTGAACATTTACATTTTCCAGCCAAAGGCACTGTGAAATTGGGAGTTTCAGTTCAAATTAGTTCAAGGATGTTTTCCCCCAGGAAGGTTTTTGTTCCCCTGCGGAGATATCCGCACAGATCTTTGCTCTCAGAGTAAGCAACCAAAGGTTTTCTCAAGAGAGAAGCTACAACCTATAGTCCTTGAAAAAAAAAGTGACAAAAAAGAGCCTGGAAGAACTAGAGCACAAAATTGCTACCCTAGAGAATAGGGTTAAAAGGCTGTAGATTTGCATGCAGTGATGCTTGCACTAAAGCAGATGTCACCAAACACAAGTGCAAGCAGTTCTTTGAGTTTGGAGATACTTCTTTCCCTCAAAGAAGAGTTCCTACACTTCAGGAGGGCAGCAATAGAACAGCAGGGTGTTTGTTAAGGAAGTGTTGAAATGCTAAAAAGATTCCAGCCCTTCTGCATTGATAAAATGGGGGGGGGGGGAAGAGGAGACTGAGTGCTAATAAAAACAACAAGTATAGTTTTGGAACACTACACCAACATTTACTAGCTGGGCCTGTATGGTCTGCAAAAGTCCTCAGTTCAGGGTAGATTCTTCTCTAACACTGCTAGAACAAAGGCTTTTTGACAGAAGTCAGTCACCTCACTGCTATCCAGTGGGCAATCTGTGAATGATCAGGTTTAAATCAACCGTGAATTTGTTTCTAATTACACTGGGTTAACCTAGAGAATCTCAATCACAGCAACAAATTCAAGCC
This sequence comes from Tricholaema leucomelas, assembly GCA_013400475.1. Classification (NCBI taxonomy): domain Eukaryota; kingdom Metazoa; phylum Chordata; class Aves; order Piciformes; family Lybiidae; genus Tricholaema lacrymosa; species Tricholaema leucomelas. The sequence goes on along the minus strand of WAAF01002155.1, from coordinate 43,588 downwards.
TTAGTTAAAAGAATTCCCTTCTCTAATTGCAATTCCAGTCTAACCCTTTTGCTGTATCACTGCCTGCTTGTGTAACCACTGCAGAGCACTTGGTTTCAATCAGCTCTGCCCAGCACCTCCCAGGCTGGTGACAGACTATTCCCTGTTAAAACAAACAGGCTGGCAGCTACAAAGGAAATGGCCACAGGAGCTTGGATGGAAGTCTCAGGCAGATGCTGTCCTGTAAGAAGGAGAATGGTGGGAAAGTTTGGTGGGAAAGAAAGTTTGAAATGGCTTTTTCTAGCTCTGATTTTCACCACACTGCACTGACCACAGCTTCCAGTTAAGGTTGCCAAAACATAAACAACCTTCTTCTGGTTTTTGGGTTGTTGCAGGGATTTTGTTTGGTTGCTTGGTTTTTTTTTCTTTCATTCAATTTAATTTGTCTAGAGAAAATTATTGATTCTTTCATTTTGCACTGGTCCTGAAGCCAGCAAAGTGCATTAGCATCAGACCCTTCAGAATGTGATTATTTTTAAGGAAGATCTTGAATGCTTTTCTCTTTTCCCCTCAGATATTGATTCCTTACTGATGGCAAACTGAACTGAAATTAATTCCTAGCTTCAGTGTGTTTTCCTTCTTAGAGGAGAGGGGCAGAACACTGGCATCATGAAAACACATTATAAAATTGTCTCTTAAACAGCTGTCATAAAACCCTACCCTTTATATTGCTGCTGCTCACCTGGGATTAACTGCCCTTGTCTCTGGATAACTGCCTCTGTGAATTATCTTCTGCCCACACACATTATAATAGGTGGAAAAGTTCCCTGTGCTGGTTTGAGGCCTTGAACTCTCTACTTCCTCATGGCAAAAGCTCCTTACAGCACCAACTCCATGGAGATTTGGGGATCACTAAGCCTTTGCTTTCCAAAGTCCTAGTTGTGCCACAAACACTCCATTACCTGTTATCACTGCCTTCACCTTAACAGGAAGAGTTAAAGCTACAGAACCTGTGGCACATTCAGGCCTCATGTCATGACAAACTGAAATGCTTCCATTTCTCCGTTGCAGTCTGTGAGGATCATTGCACAGAGATCATTTAAAAGCAGAGAAATTAGATTTCCCCCGATCACAGCTTTGAAAGGGACCCTCCAGACCTGACCTTCTCTTCTGCCATTGTTCCTCGTGCACTGCACACCATCCCAGATGCAGCCTCTCCATCTTCGACACTCATGTGCAGGTACTGAAGGAGAGCAGAGTTTAGGGTAGCGTCATCAGCAACAGGCACGGAAAAACAATAGCAAATGGGAAATCCTCCAACCTCATCAGAGATCCCGTTTGGCGGTCAGACTGGTAATCACAGAGAACTCTCTGAAAACAAGCCACGAGTACACCGTACCCAGCTCAGTGGCTCACAGCAGACACAGTTCTGTCCTCCCCTGACCAGGTGACAGCAGCTCGGGCTCTTGCTGCCCCCTTCAGCAAATCCCACCGAGCAGCTCGGATGGAGGCGAACCTGGAAGGAGCCACGGGAGAAGCAATGCACGTGGGAAGGGCTAGAGTCCTATAATTACGCTGAGGGGCGGGAGGGGAAAGGAAGAAACGGCACGGCACTGCACGTCCTGAGCTCCAGACCGGGCGCTCAGAAGAGCAGACCCGCCGGGCGGAACCCTAAGCCGGGAGCACCTCTCCCCTCCGGGCAGCACCTGCAGTGGGACCAACGGGACAGCAGCTTCCGGTGGCGTCACGAAGGAAGTGCCTGCCATTGGCTGCTCCGACGGAAGCCCTCCCCGCCGCCAGCGGTGCCTCGGGCGCATGCGTTCCCCCGCCACTTCCGGCGGTGGCCATGGTGACAGAAGTAGCCAGGTAGGGCCCGGCGGCCCCGGAGCTCTCCCCGTCCTAAAATCCCTGGCGCAGGCGCTTCGGTCCGCTCCCGCTTGGGAGGCGGCTCCTCACTGCCGGCGACCAGGGCGGAACGCCCTTGCCGCTCCGCGCTATGACCTTGCGGGGCCCACGGGGTCAGTCCGCCACTGTCCGTACGGCGGTGATATCCTTCGGGAGACCCACGGTGGGGGGCGGGTGTCGGTGTTCCACCGATGGAGGTCTGGTGAATGCGGAAGAGGTTGGGCAAACGCGGCCTTGATTTGTATGCAGGGTAACTCTGGGCTCTCAAGTGCAGACTCCATCGCTGTCACAGCTACGAGAGACGTGAATTAAGGCGGGGAAGGACATTAAGCCAGCTCTAGTTTTCTCACTGTGTTTTAGACGAATCTTAAATTGGGAAATACACATGTGCCGTGCCAGAGACAGTAATTTGCTGGTTGTGTCACTTTGTACCCCAAACACCAGCAGAGGATTTTTGGGACAGTTGGAAGTGAAGCTTGTAACTGGATAAAAGTGGCAATGAGAAATCATCTTCATGCAAATCTTAAGTCCAGTCATGTTTTTGAGTGCTGAACACTTACTCCAAGTACCATGGGGTGAGGTGGCTATTTTGCATAAAAATGACATAAAAAACATAAGCAGGCTGCTGTTGAGTGTCTACTGAAACACAGCAGATGGATTTCCCAGGTGTTTCTTTAAGTAATACTTGTGAGAGAGGGCAGCTTGGTCAAATCCCACTGGAAAAAGTTAATTCAGAATATTCCAGCTGCCAGATACCCCTCATTGAGCCTCAAATGATTGTTGATTTTCCCAGCTCCTGACAATAAGACTGACCTGGCTACTGGTGCACAGCATGGCTGTGCCACTCTTGCTCTCACCAGATGCTATCATTTCTTTTGCAAATTCTTGCTGGGTTGTTGTTTTCCTTCCCCTGAACCATTCCCCTTGTTTCTCTTTGAGATGTTTGTGTTGTAGTGAGGAGCTCTGTCCAATTCCTGTGTTCCTTCTTAGGAGCTTTACTGGTTTCTGAAGACAGCAGTGGATTTTTTACTGTGTCCAGTTCTGGGCTCCTCAGTTCAAGAGAGATGTTGAGATACTGAAATGTATCCAGAGAAGGGCAATGAAGTTGGTGAGAGGCCTGGAGCACAGCCCTATGACGAGAGGCTGAGGGAGCTGGGGGTGTGCAGCCTGGAGGAGAGGAGGCTCAGGGCAGACCTCACTGCTGTCTACAACTACCTGAAGGGAGGCTGTAGCTAGGTGGGGGTTGGTCTCTCCTCCCAGGCAACCAGCAACAGAACAAGGGGACACAGTCTCAAGTTGTGCCAGGGGAGGTCTAGGCTGGATGTTAGGAAGAAGTTGTTGCCAGAGAGAGTGATTGGCATTGGAATGGGCTGCCCAGGGAGGTGGTGAAGTCGCTGTCCCTGGAGGCGTTCAAGAAAAGCCTGGATGAGGCACTTAGTGCCATGGTCTAGATGACTGGACAGGGCTGGGTGCTAGTTTGGACTGGATGATCTTCCAACTGGAGGTCTCTTCCAACCTGGCCAATTCTATGACTACTTTTCTATATAAAACAAGTATTTCTTACCTTTCTCCTGTCATGGCTTATAAGAGATTTGGTGGACTTGGGCTGCTGCAGGGAGTTCTCAGTTCCCCAGGAAACACTGGGTTTTGACAAAGAGTGTGATGAGGAACTCACCTGTTGCTCAGCTGTGCTCAGAGCTCTCAAGAATCCTAATGAAAGACAGAAAATAATAAAAAAGGTGATTTTTATTTTAGTTAGCACAGTGCCCACCTTAAAAAGTCTGTACTGCAACATCAGTGTCTCTCCCAATACTAACCACACTAGTGAGGCACAAGTTGCCTCTTTTTTCCTCCACCTAGAGTGTGGAAAGACTCAGACTGCTCTTTAATGGACACTCTGCATTCACAGAATCACAGAATTGTTTTGGTTGGAAAAGACCTTGAAGATCGTTGAGTCCAACCATTATCTAACTACCAAGTCTGGTGCTGAACTGTGTCCCTCAGCAGCACATTTCTGCCCCAGAACTAGAAGTTGTTTAGCACTAGCCATAATCAGAGGGTGACGTAAGCTTTGTCTCAGTTTGAATTCCCCTCCATCTTTGCAGTCTGGGGTTAAATTACCCCCATTTGAAAGGTCACAGCCCATAGGCTGGAGGTTCATTTTCAGAGGCAGTCCTTGGCTGTGCTGGCATTGAGCACAGCCTCTGCTTGGACTGCTGCCCATATCCAAATTTAAGTCAGGTCTGTGCTGTTAAAGGACCAGAGAGAGACACCACTTCACAGGGCCCCTGGCAAGTGCTTTTCTAAGGTAGGACACTGTGCTTTCTTCAGACTAAAGTCAGTAGCTAGTCGAGCAGAGAGCTGCTCTGCTTCTGGATGAGGGCTTCCATAAGAAAAAGGGATTTTTTGGCCTTCCTTTTATCCCCCCACCTTTTAAATGGCACCTTTTGATCTCTGAAAATAGCCTCCCAGTTGCTGCCATTTGTCATGGAGAGGACAATGTGATTCTAGGTGGCTGAGGCTGAAGGAGAATAGGTGTTGCTTAGGGGAACTGTCACAGGCTTATTTCTTTTAGGACTCGATCTCATCTTTGCCACCTTTAGCATGATCTTGACCTTATTAACTGAGATCCTCATGGCTTTTACAACATAAGATCCAGGTTTTGTTTTAAGGGGAAAGCTTTTTGAGTGGAGAGATGTGATTTTTATGGTAAACTTTTCAGCTAAGTTTCAATCATCTGGAATGTGCTTATGCTATTAGTATTCTCTCTCCTGCTCTCTAACAGCCTGCATCTTCCAATCCTGCCTTTTGAGATGGAGAACAGAGAATGACAGGACTTTATCTGAACCAGTTCTGAGCAGTGGCTTCTCCCCTGCCCATAACCTGGTATGCTAAAAGCATTGTCTGTAAAAAATTAGTGTTTTTTTCCTTCAGCATGAATACCCAAATCTCTGACCACAGGTGGCAGTGGGGTCTCAGACCTTTGAGCAAGAGCTCTGAGGATACCCACTTCACTTCAAACTAGTTGTGGAGACCCAATGTCTTCTCTGCCCTCTCCCATGTTTTTGATGTGATATGGCATTATTTGCCCTGGGATGCCTTTAGCTCCTTCTAAGTGTTATTTAGCTCAAATTGGGGTCTGTGCTTTTTATCTTCTTCTCCCAGCCTGTGTCTTGCAGCTTCACATTTTTTGTTGATGTGAATCTTTCTTATCTGTGATGCCTCATTCTCTTTCAGATCACAGCAGGTTTGGTTGATTTTTTTTTTTTACCCCCTCTGGCTTTTGCAGCAAATAACCCTACTGGTGAACAGAATACAAGTTCAGGTTGTAGCAGTTCTTTCCTTTGGTCTTTCCACCAAATAACTCTGAAAATTGTACAGAAAGTAACTGCCACCCTGCCCTGTCAGCAGGCTGGCACAGGGCTCTGTAAGGTGGATGTTGTTGAACATACTGCAGTGGGGCTCTATGACCTGAGATGTCTTGTTCCACTCATATTTAATCAATGACTCTTCCAGCATGTTCAATATGAAGAGCTAAAACAAGGACTGAGGGGGTTGTGATGTAAGCTCAGCTATGAAATCAAAGCAAATTTTGTTGATCAAGAGCTACAGAAATTCCTCCTTCTTGCCAAAATAATTTAGTTCAGTTAGGCTGTCCTCTTTCTCAAGCCTGACTGAGCTGTGATTTAATTTGTTCTGGGTCAGTTTTTAAGGGGCCATTTGGTACTTGCCTTAGAAGAAGGTAATGCAACTGTATGCACTAATTAAAAAGGGTCCACACTGGTGACCACTCTTGCTCCTCTCTTTCTTCCAGACTTTCTCTTCCCCATCCAGTCCTTCCCTTCCCCATCTATCAGAGTTGGTTACCTCTTGATCCAAACTCTGTCCTGGAAGCTGCAGAAGCGTCTTGCTGCTGTTGCCTGTGTTCTTGGCTTGTTGTGGCCTTCAGGCAGTGACTGAATCATTTGCCCACTTCCTGTATATAATCGTGGGGGGAGAGAAAAAGAAAATCAGTAAATGGCCAGGAAAGATTTATCAAACAGAAAAGGATTAAAGGCAGACCTTCTTCATTGAGAAAGTAGATGAGTAAGTGACATGATTAAGGAAGAAGTTAAGCAGGTATAACTGGTCCGTAATGATGAGCAAGGGATGCTCCCTGGTTAGAGTTTAGTTGAGAAGGTGGAGGCTCTTTTCCACCAGCCCCTGTGGCAGAGGTCAGTCCTTGCAAACTTGACTTTTATTTTTGCTACAGAATGTGAAAGAACTTTGCTGTAATCAAACATGGGACTCCGTCCCAACTCCCAGTGTGATTTAGAGGAGGTGTCAGAAAAGCCTCCTCTGCCCAGTTACCTTCTCATCTGTTATCTGCATTTTACTGAAATCAGAAGCAAAGCTGCTCAGGGCCAGATTTTTCAACTGCCTTAGCTTTGCCACAGGCTCCCAAAGGAAATGCCACTTCACCTGTCAGCTCCCACTTTGGAAATAATGAAGGGTCCTAAGTGGGAGCTGAAGATTTTTGATTCCAGAATGCTCTGTCAGCCACACTGCTTAGTGTCAGCACAGCACCTGCTGTCTGCCCACAGCTCATCTTCTCAATCTCCAGAGAGCTTTGAGAGCAAAAGATGCCAGGGACAACATAAAGAGGGCAGCTGCTTTAAATGAGTAACTGAGCAGAACCAGTGAGGAGGACTCTTGCTCATCCAGCCTAAAGACAGCCAGTGGCCTTGTGTCCAAACAGCTCTTTCTCAGGAATTACTTTAGGGGCAACACTCATAACATTAAATCAGCTCTGTCAGTCCTCTGCTGTAAATCACAGAATCAACCAGGTTGGAAGAGACTTCCAAGCTCATCCAGTCCAACCTATCACCCAGCCCTATCTATTCAACTAGACCATGGCACCAAGTGCCTCATCCAGTCTTTTCTTGAACACACTAAATCAGTACAAAATCCACACCCTGTGTGCTCAGCACAGATAGATGGAAGAGCAAGACACTGCTCTGGACAGCTGGGTGCTGTGCTCATGCATTGCTTTGCAATAGGATGAGTTTAATCCTTCTTTTGGCTTTCTGATTTCCCACTTTAGGGCATACTCCCTCTGCGTAGAGGAGCCTGTGCCCTGTGTGTCCAGCTGCAATATGCATCACGTGTTACACACAGGAGTACTTTGATGAATTAGCTCAGGAATGGGAAGCTCTGCAGTAGCTTGAGAAAAGCTGGGCACTAACTTGATGGCTTTAATTTTAGACCTTCTCAAGCTCATTTAGAGCTACCTGTATGTTATTCTATTGTTGTCTAGCCATACCTTTAGAAATACTCATTTTATATGCTTCACTACTGGTTTAGTAAGCTAGTCTGTTCACTCAGCAGCTGCTGGAGGAATTCTGTCCCAGCTCTGCTGGAAATCTGGAAGGACCTGACATTTCCCACATTAGCTCTGTTCCACGGCACGCAGAGCCTCTGCCATCCCCTCAGCTCCACACAAGCTCAGTTCTGCTTTAGGACACTAAATTCTGGCTTAGCATCACCAGTTACCTCTTGTTTGCAGCTTCTCACACTGTCCTTTTGTTTGAAGTAATGCATGAGTGTATGCCAAGCCCTTCCCCACATCTTCCTGGTAAAAATCTATCTGGCAGATCAAAGCCTCTCTGCACATCAAGAAAGATATGCTGATGCTTAGATTTTATTATTACTGACCCAAAAGTTGTACAGATTCCAGGAAGAGGTTGCAACTGATTTCACTCTGGCATCAAACTAAACAAATTTGGGGGTGTATCCAGTGGGAAAATGAGTGACCTTTCTTAGAGCAGAAGTATCACTTACTCTTTGGCCACATAGTAAGCTGTAACATAAACTACTCCCTTGAAGGCAGAAGCTTAGGAAGGAGATTAGGGCTATGCCTTGGTATCAGAATCCAGTTGCAGGATGAGCTGTGTCTCGTAGATAGCCTTAGCTTGGGTTTCATTGACAGGTTTGAGTATATTAGGACACAGCTTCATGCTATTAAACTGCACAAATAATGTTTGCTTTAGGCTATGAGGTTGATTCAAATGAGCCACATGTCCAGAGAACTTCTCTCCTAACAGGTGGTGACAGACAGGGGAGCTGGAGGCAGAGATTTCAGTGCATTAAGCAAATAGTGTGGTCAGAGGGGAAACTTACTCTGAGCCTCCAGAAGACAGACTGGCTTATATCCATCTGGGATAACACACACTAAATGCTCTCTGGCACATTGATACTGTGGTACTGGCTGTCCTAGTGAAATCTAAGAGGTTTTATTACAGTCAGAAGAATGCAGAGACACAGGCCAGGCCTGAGGAGCTGCCACTCTAAATCCACTTTGTACAAGAGCAAAATGTGGCAACAGCATCTCTCAGCCCAAGTTTGTTACTTGACATCTGACAAGATCCAGTGCCAAGTGTCCTGATGGGATGTCCAGATTAGCATTCAAATGCTTAAAATTGGGTACTGCTGGGAACTTTTGGAAGTCTGTATGAAGGGATGAGGAACTCTGCTGAAGATCCCTCTGCATGGGATTTGGTTTACTGGTGGTCTGAGGCAGGGATAAGAAAAGAGACTTCCCTAGTTTTCAAGCCTCTGCTAATTTCCTCAGTGGTGAAATGGTCTATTTGCTTTCATCTTGTGGCCCTAGGAAGACTGTTCAGAAAGGAAAACTGATGGATTTCACCAGCACAGTCATCATCCCACTGCTTTTTGGCAGCCTGGGCATCTTCGGCCTTTTCCGGCTGCTGCAGTGGATGCGGATGCGAGCTTACCTGCAGGAAGCAGTGGTGGTGATCACAGGGGCTACTTCTGGCCTGGGAAAAGGTAGGTACCAAAAGAAGGGCACCAAAAGTGGGACAAGCAGAGGGCTGTGGAAGGGGCACCTCTTGGAATAGCACAGTGTTAAGCACAAAGTTTCTGTTGCTCTGAGTTTTGAGAGAGAGCTTGCACAGCCATGCAGGAGCTAGAGCCAGTGCGAGAAAGCATCGCCATTTGTAAGGAAAATGTGACCCATCCTGCATAAAGTGGAGCTCAAAGCAGGGGAGAAGTGGTGCTGTTCCTGTGCTGTCAGAAGTCCTTTAACTCCTGACAAAGCTAGGAAGTCAAACTGTTTCTCTAAAATCATTTCTCTGTTTGTTGCATTTCCAGATACCCTGCCTGCTTTCCACTCCTCCTTGCCCCTCACCCTCAGATGAAGTTACCTTTTCTCTTGTGGTCCAAATCTAACTTCAAACTGCTACTGAGTATTATATTAGAGAAACATTTTCGTTCAAAGATACCTTTAAAGATCATCAAATCCAACTCTTAACCCAACACTGCCACATCAGGTTTATTTGTTTTCTAAATAAAACCAGAGTGGGGACTTTTCTTCCCCTTTCTTTGAGTGGGTACATTCTTTAATTGTGTTTTCTCTAATTGCTTTAAAAGCTTCATGAAGAGAAGACAAGATGCTCTCTGCTATCAAGGCCTTTCATTAGGATGAGTACATTTAGAGAACAAATTGAGCTCAAATTGATGCTGTCTTTGCATGCAAGTTTGTCCTTAAGGATAGGGCTGTTCAGTAACCCCAAAGAAGATGAAATCATTCCCTCTACCTGTCACAACCAAAGAGCTGGGAGTGGTAAAGCAATTTGTATTGCACATAAAGAGGAATTACAACTCGTACCCGAGGAGAGACCTCCCGGCTGCGACAGGCTGGCAGATGAAGCTCTGGGTGCTGCTGGGTGTAGATTTCTGCTGCTGTACAGTGACATTTCCCCCCCCTTACTGACTCACTACCAAGATCTTACTCTGTCCCCTCACTCCCAGTTATTAACAACTCACCAGACCGCCTCTAATTACCGGATTCTTTGTTACCACTCACTGTCACCTCTTTTCCAAATGAGCAGTTTGTCTCCCTGCATCACAGACTGGGAGGGTAGAGGAATGTGGCATTGCCTCAGTTTTCCACTGAGAGGACATCCCTTCTTCAGCCTTTTCCTGATGAAGAGGATCACCTTGATGAAGCCATTAGCTTCAAGGCTCCCAAAACATTTACAGGATCGCAGGATGGTAGGGGTTGGAAGGGATCTCTGGAGATTGAGTCCACCACCTCTGCCAGAGCAGGACCGTAACTTAGCACAGGTCACACAGGAACACATCCGGACAGGTCTTGAAAATCTCCAGAGAAGAAGACTTCACAACTCCTCTGGGGAGCCTGTTCCAAGTGCCCCAGGATCCTTACAGTAAAGAATTTCCTCCTCATGCTGAGGTGGAACTTTCTGTGCTGTAGTTTATATCTATTGCCCCTTATCCTATCCCAGAAGAGCCTGTCCCTTCCCTCTTGACACCCAGCCCTCAGATATTCATAAACATATATTAGATCCCCTCTAAGTCTTCTCCAGACCAAAAAGCTCCAGGTACTACAACTGGAACTCCTAAGAGCAGGTGCTGCTGCATGAGATGACACACACGAGGTAGCTGTAGTCCCTCTTAAGAAGGGCACATGGTTGAAAAATTCAGAGGTACAGGCAAATTCGCCCAGCTGCTGGGGGAGGGTGTGTAAACTGCACTGTAACTGCATAACCAGCACAGTCACTGGCAGCACACCAGCTCCTTCACTGCTGTCACCTGCCTCTCCAAGTCACAGGAAAGATGGCATCTTGCTGTGACCTCACTGCCAATCTGCCTATCACTCAGGAGTCACAAAGCCACCTTAGATCCTTGCCAGCTAACAGAAGCTTTACCTGATCACCAAGTGTGATGTGGATCTGCTGTTGTCTCCATCACTGAAATATCTACCTTTCTCTCTTCCTTGCTTCCTCCAAAGAGTGTGCAAAAGCCTTCCATGCAGCTGGCTCCAAGCTGGTGCTCTGTGGCAGAGACAGTGAGAAGCTCAAAGACCTGGCACAGGAGCTTTCTACTGTGACCAACCACCGAAAGAACGTAAGTGTGGGGCCCATGAACATCAGGAGCAAAGGCTGCTTGTCTCCTGTGGCTGGGATTTCTGTTTGTGTTATTACAGAAGGTAGAGAACTGCTTGTGGGTTGTTCTGTTGAGCAATAAGGGAAAATGCAACTCTGTGGTTTGGGACAGGTATTGCTCTAGGAGTACACCAAGCTGCCATGGTGTATCCTGTAACAAGCCTGCAAGAATGAGCTGTCAGAAAGATTCCTTGTCTTGGAGTGGCAGTGAAAGCAGGTGCAGAGTGCCCAGACCCCTTGTGCCAACATTGCTGGCTACTGCAGAAGACAGAGGGGTTAGTTTTTTGAGATGCCTTTTCTTTAACAAGACAATAGAAAATTTTAGTACTTGAGGAAGACCTCCCTTGCCCCTTACCTAAGCTCTGGTATAAGGGACAGGCTACAGGAGCAGAGAGAGATGAAGAGTACAACCTGCCTTTGTCATGTATTCCTACCAGTGGGAACTGCTGCACTGTAGCTGCACAAGGTTCGGGTGGCCCTGCCAGTTTCCAGAGCTGGAAAGTCCCAGCATGAACATGCAGCACACGGAGCACAGCCTGACCTGGTCTTTGCTAACTGTTTATTCACAGACACACAAACCTCACACGGTGGTGTTTGACCTCTCAGACACCAAAGCTGTGGTAAATGCTGCTGAAGAGATCCTCAAGTACCTGGGTCATGTGGACATCTTGATCAACAATGCAGGCATCAGTTTCCGTGGCACAATTGTGGACACAGGACTGGACGTGGATAAGAAAGTGATGGAAACAAATTATTTTGGTCCTATAGCCCTCACCAAAGGTACCTCTGATCCAGATAATAGGGGGCAAATGGATTTGGCTGATACCTCCTGCAGGCCAACACATCTAAGGATAGCTTAACTTCTATATGTAACTGTTTGGTACAGGACAGTGTAAGAGGGAGGAAGAGTTATGGGCAGGAGATGCTTGGGCAGGACTGCATTGGAAGCACCTAGAGTCACCATTTGGTTAAAACACCTCTTGACTCTGGTCTGGCAGGGACTTACAAAGAAAGATTGGTTAGTGCTGGTAAAAGCCTAGAGAAGCAGTATGGGATCCAGGGGAAGCTGCAGCTTTCTGGGGAAGCTTCTTTAGTTACACAGAAAGCTCTGCCTGCAGTGTGTCAGCTGCAGGAAATGGCAAGATGTCCTGCTGGCAGAAAAGAGCAAGTCCCTCTGACCACGCACGTGGGAGATCACAGCAGCTCTGACAGCTTTTGTGCAGCTTCACTGGCACAAGGAGTCTCCTTGTAGGCGAATGTCCCAGCCAGGCTGCAGCTTCATCAGAGGCATTCTAAGAACTTAAGCCTAAGTTAGAGACACAGCCTTGCCCAGCCCCTGCGCCAAACAGGGATCTTGTCATTTGCTGAAGCATCAACAGCAAAGATGACAGGACTGTTACTCTGAACGGGTCTTCTCTTCTCTTGCTAGCACTTCTCCCCTCCATGATCAAGAGGAGACAAGGCCACATTGTGGCCATCAGCAGCGTTCAAGGAAAAATAAGCATTCCTTTTAGATCTGCCTGTAAGTACCTCCACAGAAGGTGGGGACGACATACTTGGGGCACCAGACTGAATGAACACTTAGCTAATGCTTCCACATTTAGTTCTCTGTAGAGCTGGCTGTGTGCAGGGGAAGGCAGAGCTCTGCATCAGTGTGGTCACAAATCACTGACAGCTCTTGAGAAAAGCACTCAAATACCAAACCTTAGCCCTCTCCTAAAGAATCATAGAATCATAGAATGGTTTAGGTTGGAAGGGACCTCAAGGATCATCCAGCTCCAACCCCCTGCCATAGGCAGGGACACCTCCCACTAGAGCAGGTTGCTGAAGGCCTCATCCAGCCTGGCCTTAAACACCTCCAGGGAGGAAGCATCCACAATCTCCCTGGGCAACCTGTTCCAGTGCCTTACCACCCTCACTGTAAAGAACTTCCTCCTAACATCCAGTCGGAATCTCCCCTCTTCCAGCTTAAACCCATTCCCCCTCGTCCTAACATTACTAGACCGTGTAAATAGTCCCTCCCCAGCTTTCCTGTAGGCTCCCTTCAAATACTGGAAAGCCACTATAAGGTCTCCTCGAAGCCTTCTCCTCTCCAGGCTGAAGAGCCCCAACTCAAGGTGTTAAAGAGATGGAGAAGAGGAATGTGGTTTCAGTGTCGTGAAAACAGCTTGATCATCTTGCCTTCACACTTAAAAGTCTGATTAATTCCATAATTTTACAGTATTTTATCCTGGCTGTTTGCCTGGTTAATCTATAAGAAGGAACTTTTTGTTTCAATAAGTTATGAAAGTGCCATGATAGAACTAATGCCAAAACAAAAGCCTAAGAGTCACCTTGATCCAGCAAACTCCTCATGCCAAATCAGAGATCATAAGAAATGATATTGGTGAGATTGCTGAAAAAAGCCTTATAAAAGATGGAACCAAAAGATGAGCATTTGGCATACAAACATCTGTAGATCACTGAAAGGAAACATGAAACTGGAAAAGAGTGTTCTGAAGAGCTCCCAGAGCACTGGCACAGTGAGCGTGGAGCTCAGCTCTTGCCTAGGTCCTCAGACCGTTGGTGCAGCCTGCACTAAGTTCCGTGACACTGGTGTCACTTCTGCAGCCATGCTGAGGTGATGGCAGCCACAGTGGTGGTGACCAAGTGCCCAGGGAAAGGGGGCAGGCTGAAGGAGTTAGCCATTCAATGGGGAAATCCTGCCCTGGGCCACACTGCTCTGATCCTGCTTGCTCGGGTCACCAGGTTTTGACCTGTGTGCAGCCAGGCTCTGACAGTCTATAGAGCTCTGTGCAGGCAGAGCCAGCCCTGCCCTCCCCTGTTGCCATGATGTTCCCCCAGCCTTATCTCACACTGCCCAAGCCAGGCTCCGTGGCTCCTTTATCAGGAGTGGGAGGCAGTTTGGGTTCCCTCTGCATTGCTTTGGCTCAGCTCTGATGGTAGGCTCAGGATCCCAGCCAGCTTCCAAGCCAAGGATTTACATTTTGCCTTCCTAAATTGCCTCTCACTCCCACTACCTGTTGCTGCCATTCACTAAAACAAACTCAAACCTAGAGGTTGGGGAACAGCTGCTGGGTTCCTGCTGAGAAGTGGTTGCATTGCAGTGAAAAACCCATCCAGGGGAGTGAATCCTTCAGCCCATGCTCCTTCCTTCAGTGCAGAACCTTCTCCCTGTCTTTCAGATGCTGCCTCTAAGCATGCCACCCAGGCCTTCTTCGACTGCCTGCGTGCAGAAGTGGAGCAATATGACATTGATGTGACAGTTGTGAGCCCTGGGTACATTCAGACAAACCTCTCTGTCAATGCCGTCACATCAGATGGATCTCGCTATGGAGGTGAGATAGGATTTGGTGCTCTCTACCTAAAGCATCTCAACCTCAACTGAGTTAACTCCAAAATGTGCTTGCAATGGATGACCTCTGGTGGGGACACAAGTTCATTCTGAGGTATCAACAGACAACGCAGGGTAGGAACAGAACCTCTGCCCCCCTCCCCAGATTGAGCTTCCCTAGGCAGCAAGTATTGACTTCTAAGCCATACGTAACTGGTGTAAAACCCAAACTCACCCAGTAGATAATGTAGAGAGAGGAGAGAGCAGTCTTAGGAAGAGTTTGAGGTGTGGGCTTACCTGCTGGTGTGATGCTTACTCAGCTTTCCTTTGGCAGTTATGGACAAGAACACAGCTGAAGGACAGACAGCTGCAGAGGTCGCTCAGGTGGTTCTCAGTGCAGTGGGACAGAAGAAGAAGGAAGTCCTCGTGGCTGGCCTGACACCCTCACTGGCTGTCTACCTGCGGAACCTCTTCCCCAGGCTCTTCTTCACCTTAATGGCCACAAGAGCAAAAAAGGAGAGGAAGACAAAGGACTCTTAGAGCTCAGCTCCTCCAAGCAGTAACTGTAGGGGGAGGCCAATGCCCTGCAGTTTGGCTGGGACGTCAGTGGAGGTGCTCCTGCAGGAAAGGCCTGTCTCAAAATGCTGCAGTTTACCATTGTGTGGAGACTGGGAAGCAGTTCCCCCCTCATGGGGGCAGGCCCCTCGTGCTGGGAGACAGCACCTAAACCTCACCTGAAGAAAGGTGCTTGGACAAGGGGGAGAGCTGAGGCTGCAGGGGAGGGTGACTCGAGGGAACACACTGCTGCAGGGGAGGCCCATGTGCTGGAAGCCAGCAGCTTACCTCACCTCACCCCAGGCACAGTCGACTTTACAGGCCTGCTACAAATAAACCCCACCTGTTTTGCCTTCACACAAGCAGATCTTGGCTTTCTCCATCCCACTGCCTCTGTGAAATGCAGTCCTCAGCTGGGAGTTCTTGTGATCAGTGTCTCCTTCTAATCTGATCTTGAACATGTTGCTTGAAGTGGGTAACTTCACAGAGCCTCTGCTTGTTAACATGCCAAAACATCTGATACGTTAAGCTGGAGTCAGGTTACTATGATCTGTTAAGATAAAGTCAAGTCCAGTGCCAATTTGACGTAGTAACTGATGTGAGAGTCTATGTAAGGTGGACAGTACAGGAGACAAATGCTTAGTTCTCATCCGTTTTAAAGCAATCACAGATGCTAAGTGGGGATCACACCCAGTGGGGGAACAATATCAGAGACTCCTGGGGGGTCTGGCAGCTTGAGCAAGTGTCATGCTCTGTTCTTCACCCCTTCTCCTGAGGTGAGGGATACCAGCACCAGTAGCAAAAAGGAACAGCCGCACAGAGACAGCTCAGTAAAGACAGAAATCATCTTGTTTTTTAACTTATAATTTACATAAAGGCTCCTTGGAGGAACCAGATCCCAGAACCAAAACATACTAAAAGGAACAAGATCCATATCCCTGCTGCCACCTCCATGCACTTCCCAGCGTTTTCCACATGTACTGCCTTGAATGTCCTGCCTGTGAGTGCACACCTGATGACAAATAAATGACATTGCTACGGAATTCATCTTTTGTTGTACTTAGCTCCTCACAGCAGGTAACCTCAGAGGAAGGGAAAGCAGGAAGGTTTTGGTTGCCTTTTCATACATTCCTGCAGGGTCCTGTCGTGCCAGTAATTACTGCAGAACAACTTAATCCCAGCCCTCTTTACATCATCTGCCAGCCCTGAAGAGTCAGGTGTGAATCCATGAAAGATTAGTCACACTTAAGCTCTGGTACTGGAGTGCAGGCTCGGCAAGACCTTCTCCTTCAAGAAGCTTTTTCTTGATCACTACAGATTTATAAATGATCTCTGAGAATCCAACCAGATGATGCCCAGGATGTGTTTCAGTGCTGCTGCTGGGTCAGAGACATCCTCTGCCAGTTTCACTATGGCTGAGACTGCAGATCTGTTACATAAAGCTCTAGGGCTGAAATTACAAATTGAAGCTTTCAGGCTTATGTACCTTTTTTCCTGTTAAGATAGGAAAACAAGACCTTACCTTCTCCCCTTCTTCACAAGGGATTGCTGTAAGCATCCATTTTACATGTCCAGGCCCTTCATTTCTCGGCAAATTACAGCATTCCTTCTCCAGCTGCTTCTTATTCTGGTGTCAGGTCGTGGCTGAGAAAGGATGGAGATGCTTTGCATTTCTGTGTTATCATCCAGGGTGCTGAGAGCTGCAGCACCTCAAGCCTGGGTATAACAAAGGTGTGTGGAGTAACTGTAGTCACTGAGTTACAGCTCCTAGTCAGAGGTCACCCAGAGCTTGCATATTCCTCTAGGGAAGGAAATTCTCTCTCCACGATGGGAGGAATGTAGCACTCTATGTCAGAGCACTTCTGCAACAGAATGGGAAGCAGAGCACATGGGGCTTCATAAGGGAGGCTTGTCCCCAACCACTGTGTCCCACAACTGCTGGCATGGGTAGGGGAAGGCAGCTAAGACAACCACCTTGTGCAAAGCCCTGAAACATGTGGTCTGAGAGACTCCTCATTCTCCCTGGTCAGCTTGCATAGTTACGGCACTCACCTACTAACAGCCTGGGTATCATCAAGCATTTTAGCAGGACTATCTCCAGTCTTTCTTAGAAAATAAGCCCATTGCCCCCTATCTATGTCCTCCCCACCTCAGAACAGAGTGAAGGGTGTGATTTTAGAACAGACCTACCTGTGGTGACAGCCAGGCTGACTTTTTACTGTCCTTCCTGCAGTACAAGACCACAGGAGACTCATTTTTAACTCCAGTCTTTAATGCAAACCACATGTTCCAGGAGCCTACCAATGGTTAGTCATCCTGCCAGTAATCATTCCAGGCAAGGGGAAGCTCAACATAAAGAAGTGCCAGGACTGCAGAGGTTTGGTGAAGAAAAAGAACTTCCAGCCGTGACAATCATTCTGCATGGATTGAAAGAGAGCAGAAATGTCTTATGTGTGGCTAGCACCAGGATATTTCAGGGCTGCTGCAGCAGTAAAGGCTGTATCAGCTACGGCAAAGCTGACATAGGTTTAAAATTCTTCCAGTAAACAGGAGTTTAGAAACAAACAATGTCAGGACTCGCAGGGCAGCCTGCCCAGCAGTCTTGGCCTAACCACAGAAAGATGAAGTAGTTGCATTTCTTCCCCTGCTCTCTGCCAAGACAACTGTACATTGTTGCTATAAATAGAGGCACTCTGGATCCTGGCTTCTTTTAACCTTGGAGGGAGACAACTCGGCCACTGTACCAGCCAAGGAGGCAAAAGGCTTTTGCCACCTACAAGTGCCTCTGTGCCACTGGAGTTTACTCCAGCCCAGGTGCCAGCTAGGGTACAGCTGGCTGGGCAGGTAGTAAAAGCACTGGCTCAGAACTCCCAGCAAACCCTGTGTGCCCAGCATACACACAGGGCCAGGATGCACTCCCTGCTAACACAAAAGCTGCATCAGCAGAAAAGCACAAGTTGGAACCCTGGCCAAAAAAGCCTGCTGCAGCCCAGAGGCGAGGAGCAGTTCTCCCTGCCTGCTGTCGCAACTGGGAAAGTTAAAGATAGAACTAACTCAATTTGATTTCTGACCTCCAGAGACACCTTCTCAAGGTCGGAGCTTCAGCTGTGGAGGTCAGACTGTGATGACCCAGGAAGCAAGCGGCACACTTGTGTGCAGGCAGGTTTTCTTACAGGGCTTTGCTCCTCTATCCAGATCATAACACTTGGAACAGTGCTAAGCTGGCCCTCTAGATGCAAACCACGCCTGGTTTCCATCTGGTAGGAGGAGATTATGGAGAGCAAGCTCCTGTCTTCTAACAGTAACTGGCAGATCTTGCAAAACAGTAAATAGCTCCTGTTCTAAGAACAAGACTTTGACAGTTTGGAGCTAGAAGATGAATTAATGCACAAGATTGAACTCTAAGATTTCACATAACACAGCATCACGTGGATGCCTTGCAGCAGTAGCAGGCAGCTGCAGAAGTGTGTGTTCCAAGCAGGAGCAGTGGGATTGCATAGCTGGGGCACAGCCATCCCAAAGCCAGCAGTAACAGAGCACAAAGGTAAGACAGCTGGACTTGTGCCAGCTGGACTCCCTCAGCTGCAGGTGGTACAGCATATTCCAGTGCAGATTAATCCATAAGGACAAAGAACCTGCACAGGAACCAAGCAGAACGTGTTTGTAGCTGGAAGCTTATAGTCTTATCTCCACTGAGCAGAGAAGCAATGGCTGGAGGTGTCAGGACAAAGGACTGGGATATCTTTAACCCAATCATCAATGTTAAGTGATTACCAAAAGGATCTGAACACTGGGGTAATGAGGAAGCCTCATCCAAGAAACACAAGAAGTTAAGCAAGAGGAAAAGCAATGCTCTGCAGATGGCTGCTGTGAAGTACTGTGACGCTGCTGCCACGAGTGATGGACAAGATCAGGCCTGTGTGAGCACAGATAAATGCACACCATCACGGAGATCTCACAGCAAAGGCCCCATCCCCTGTTAGCACACTCTCAAAGGAGGCTAAGATAACAGTAACAAGAGAGCAAAAGCATTTGAAATTCTCATCCTTTAATGGTCAATGATAACGTCTGGCTGGTTCTGTGTAATACAATGTACTTAAATGTTCCCCCCCCTACCCAAACAAAAAAAGGGAAGAAAAAAAAAGGGAAAAAAAAAAGGCAGCTTTCACCTCCCCCTTTCTCTTTCTATAGCTTTCTTGCCTCCACATCCCGCTGCTGGATTGGACTCCCATAGCCTAACATACAGCTCTCAAGTCACCACACATCCACATCTCAAAGTATAACAAAGAACTGAAAAACCTTGGTGCACCAGTGGTGTGTTATTTTCCCAATAACAGCTCTATTAAACCAAATCTTTCCCAGTCTCCACTGCTTCTCAAAGAGGAAAAACAAAACTATGGGAGTCTTAATACGCTTGTCTTTGTGGGTTTCTCTCTTCCCTGCTGAAGTCATACAGCATAGAGTTCATAGATCTTCTTTACACAGTACACCAGGGCAGCCAGTGCTATCGTGTTGTGCAGTCTCTTTCTGTGCAGGTCGTCCTTCCTCACCAGCACCACGGGAGTGGAGGAGGTGAGCGTATGCAGGGGCAGGCGGGAAAGTTTATAGGCGTCATACTCTACTTGGTACTTGCAACAGGGATCAAACTGCCAGGAGATGCCATAGAGGGTGCAGCAAGCCACGCTCAGCACACCAGCAGGCAGGGAGATGTAGTGAGAATAATCTACTGGAAGCGCCAGAGGGGTGAAGAGACAGGTGGTGCCCGCCAGCACGGCGGTCTTGTGCAGGCAGTTCCCCACGGTGATCCAGCGGGCTGTCTCGTCCCCAATGCGGGTGGGCTCTATCACTATGTACTTGTACTGCGCTTCCAGGGCCTGCTCCAGCTCGTACTCAAACTGGTCCTGAGCGTTCTCTCCATTGTAGATCTCATGCACGATGTAGCAGTCCGTGGAGGACAAGGTGACCCTGTTAATGGGAAAGGCAGAATTAGAACTACAGAGCTTCAAGACAGACCTTCCACCTCCCCCAGCTGTGAGAATGGGAAAGAAAAACGCCCAAGGTGAGGGCAGCCCCTCACGGGCAGTCAGTCACTGCCTCTGCCACTCCACAACGGGCTGCTTTTCAACTCAGCCTTCATTTCACATTAGCTAATAAGGCCTGTTGGACATGAAGTCATCCCAAAATAAGGCAACGTTTTTCCTTACCTTCTTCCTAACTTGGAGGAGCTAGAACATTGAGCAAACAGGATCTCGTTAGCAATCCTGAGGTGTTCCTCACACTCTTAACCCAGCAGTTTCTCTGGATACTGGGAGTGTCACACCTTTGTGACCAGGCTGCAGCAGCGAGCGAACTGCTCAGCAAGTTTTCACAGAAAATTAGACTAGCAGCTCATCCATCAAGAGGCACTGGAAAGTTCTAGGAGAGGAGTCATCTTCGGGTAAGTATGTTTGTTTTCTCCCAACACTACCAACTGATGCAGCTTGTTGTAGAGTCCTTCACAGTAAACGCAGCCTAGTTAACCCAACAAGTACGGCCAAAAAACATTGGCTGGATGCACAGGTGAGAAAGGTAGCAGAGCACTTCGCTTCCTCCTTAGAGAGCAGTTCACTCTCTCTCCAGAAACAGGATGAAGCAAAAGGAGCAATTTTTTAACCCAGGGAGGCTTTAACAGTGAAGAAGGAGCCTCCAGCTTTACCTTGGAGCGCACTCCCTGCTGACAGGGGGAGTCACAAGCATTGTATATCCTCCATTTGAGAGGCAGCATTTAGCTACCAGAAGTCACATCCATTTCTACCTTTCCTCCAGCCTCTTCTCACACATCAACTCAGCTGCATTAATGTGAAACTGTTACAAAACAGAGTTATGATTGTTCACCCGTACTGCCAAAAGGTAAACCACTACCCATTAGAACAAGGCCCAATCCTCCCTTCTAAGCAGAAGAAATTCCTGATACACTTGTGCTTAACCAGAACAAAACTGAGCACATGGCCTCTCAAGGATAAAAATACCTAACAGATTCCTTTAGCAGGAGAACACCACACACATATATTTGATTTAATCACAGCAGACAAAACAGACTCAGCCCAACAGCATTTCGACTCTCCTGCTATTGAGATGCAAGAGACTGCTGAGATGGGAGAATGAAACCAGTACTTTCTGCTCCCTGAGTACAATGGTACTTGTGTGTGTGCACTGGAAAATAAAGGGGGAAAAACACACATTCACAAGCTGCTGTTACCAGACGTCACCCTTAATGTGCAGCTCCGTTCGTGCTGCAAAGGGTAAGTGCAGTGGCCATCTGTAATCAAAAGTATTGTTAAATTACAAGCTGTTGCCAGAAGGAGCTGCTTTTATGAACACAGGCAAAAGTATCACACATCAGGACTCAAGAGGTTGCAGCCTTTCTCAAAGCAAAGTAATAAGCAGTTTCATTAAAAGTCTGGCTGGAATTTCTATAAACTGAAAGGAAAACTCAACTCACAAGCTAGCTATTGAGTTCTCAGCAGTGCATTTTCCCCTTGGCCTCTTCATGGGCAGAAAAGGAAAATAAGAATCCACCTGAATACTGCTGTGTGCCAGAGGCTTCTTCAGGGCTATCATCTTGTCAGATATGCTTTGGAAAATTACAGTGAGCTCTTTCAGCAGTGGATGTGGTGGGCTCTGATGCTCTGTAGTGAATTGGCATGTATGTCAAGAAAACTGCTGAAAGATAGAATCTTTAAGGTTGAAAAAGACCTCTGAGATCATCAGGTCCAACAATCAACCCAACACTACCATGACCACTAAACCATGTGCCTAGCTGCTACGTCTATACATTTTTTTTAACACCTCCAGGGATCGTGATTCCACCACTTCCCTGGGCAGCTTGATTTGGAACACAGAATGACACTAAATTAGTAAAAAATAGGTAAGGGCTTTCAGTCCTAGAAAAGTGACCTTGGCTTGTGTTGTGATCAAGAGGGAAGGGCCCTTCATACAGGCAAGATGTAGTGTTGGAGTGGCAGCTCCCAGCTCCTAACACAAATCTTAGGGCTTACATCCCCCAATTTATGTGACTATGGGCAGGGCTGTGCCCGAGTGGATTATACTTTCTGGAATGTTTATCTTGTAGCACTCTCTGAGATTCCAAAACAGTACCCATCTCTATTATGCCTAAGTATCAGCTGACACTGAAGAGTTTGTAACAAAGAACTAGTTAACCAGGTGTTACCCTGACACCACTGGTAGTGGTTTCTGCAAGGATTTCTTTTCCTTGATGAAAACTGTTCCAAGTGCAGCTTCTTCCAAATGACAAATCCAAGTTGCATTACAACACACATGCTGAGACTCTCTGCAACACCACTATTGATGAAACCACTCTTGCTAAGGTGTAATGAATCCAGGGAAAAGCTACTGCTGAAAGGTGTTTTCAAGCTGGAAGCTGACCCAGTGCTAACAAAGCCTTCCAGTTAAAATTATCATTTCTTATAAAAGAACATTTTCTAACACCCAGGAACTTGCAGTGGCATCTGCAAAACAGAGAAGCAGAATGCAAATTCAACTAACAATTCCGCAGAAGCTTAGGAACAGCATGACAGCCTGATGACCCTAGGATCTTCTCTCTGCCAGTACTGGGAAAACAAAGGTGAATCAAGCCCATTTCTTCTCTGTCCACGGGAAACTGGGCTGCTAACTCTAGCAATCAAGTCAAGCAGCTACATGACATGGGATTTCTCCAGGCTCAGCATCAGGACAGGTGGCACTAACCTATCAGTCTCATTTCTCCTCACTCAAGACCTATTGTCTATTTTTCCCTCTGAAGATTCCTTCTTTCACAACCAGAACCACACCACAAGCAACAGCCACCTGTCAAAAAGCAGGAATCCCAGAGTCTTTGCTCAGAGGCAGTAATGTCCATCTCTTGGCTCACCAGGCTCTGGGGCTTGGTAACAACAGTCAAGAAAAGCACAATCCTCCTAAGCCAAAACAAGCAGACCTTAAAATGTGTTCTGTCAAAAAAAAATAGCGGGAAATAAATGGCACAAAGGCTTCAGCCCTGATGCAGTCTGCACCCCTAACTATACTGTTTCTTCAAATTAGTCTTCTAATATGGGATTAAATATCCCAGTGCTGAAGCTGCAAATGGCAAAATGGGCAACCCAAAACCAAAGAATGAAAAATGAGCTGCTCAAACAATAGAAGGACACACAAAGAGTCAGCAATGCCAGCAGAAAGTCTAAACTTCCATAACAGAGGAAAGCAGGGTTTATCACCTACTATTTTCACACAAGAACTGGCTGTCCCTGGAGAATGGGAAGCTGAAAACTCTTCTGTTTTCAGGTGAAATGGAAAGAGACACAGATAAGGTACATGGGCTTGAGAAGGTTTTAGACCTTGTTGGCATGCAGAGTAGGACCGAGAACCTCTCTCCACAGAGGCAGTCTCTCCTGACACAGCCTTTCAATTGAATGCAGCAGCTGCACAGGAATAAATGCAGTCAAAGCAACCAGATTTGCTCAAACATTGGAGGCTGTGGAGTCTGCCATTTGGAGCTTGTCCCCCACCCCCCAGCAATGACAAACAAAAATGCTGAGCAATGCAATCAACTCCAAGCTGGCATCCACTCGTTACCAAGTGTGGTCATTTTATATAACTTCCATTTCACGTAGAAGAACGGAAAATAACCAGTGGCAGAGAGGATCTAGGTCCAGAAGTCCTAAAATGCTGCCCCATGTTGTGAAACTCAACAGCTATTAACTAGACAGACCAGAGCCTAAAAGCAGTTGTCAATACTATTTAATCAAATGAGTTTCCAGATCTGTCTCTCCACCCCCTAAAGAGGGCTATAAGTTACAAAGCTGTTCTGTAAGAATCATTCTGGACCTCATAGCAGTTTATTGTGGCTTCATCCATTCTATAGTGGACATTTTTTACATGTCCCATTCCTGGTGCCAGCTGAGGGAATGTGATAGTACTCTCAGCTATTCCATACAACAAGATGAAAATCGTGTTCAGTCGTTGATGTAAACTGAAGGTATTGCTAAAGTTATGTGAGCAATCAGTTGTTAACAGAGCTACAACCAGCAGGAGGGGCAGAAGTGTCTGTCTTAGCTATAGGGCAAGCTTCAAATTACATTTGGATTATCTTCCTAACATGGGAATATCAGAGAGGACCAGGAGAGGGATGCTGCAGCTGGCGGAACAACAGCAGCTCCAACAGTTTCCCATTTGGAGGCCTCAGAGCAGCTCCACTGCTCTGCCTCCTGCCTGGAAGCACTCTCCTAGCTGCTTCCTCAAAACAGCAGCTGTAATGCAAGTTTTCCACTGGATAGTCTTTAGGGACAAAGAAATAAACACCCTCCTAAGGAGAAGCCACAACACCACTCAAGGTGAAGTTCTGCCAGGTGCCAACTGGCAGAGAGAGAAATAAACAAACAGAAAATGGGGCAGATGAGAACACCCTGGAACAAACCCCAGCATACTTCTGCCACCATCCACTTGCAGGGAGAACGTCAGCCTCAGAAGCGTGCAGCCCTCAGCCTAAAGATGTTCCTTGATCTGCCAGACAATTATTTGGCAAGAGTTGCTTGTCTTGGAACTATCTCAGTTCTGCAGAACGTTCAGAGCCACTACTGGAAACAATCTCAATGCGCACAAAGCACAGGTACAGTTGTGTGCAAACAAAAAAGTTCTTTTAAAACCCTTCCCATAACACTTAGATCAAGCTTGTTTGTTTTCTTTAAAAGAAGAACATTCCTGGTCAGCAGCATTGCTCCAAGCATCAAACACACATTCAGATCAACTGAAAATGAAGACCAGAAGTTAAAAAACAAAAAAAGAGAGGCTTGCAGCAGTGACACAAACAACACACACACAAAATCTAGTTTAGCATTGCTACAGAGGGACTTTGTGCTGGTTGTGTGAGCAGAAAAGGGACATTAGTGATGGCCAGAGCATGCTGTCTGGGGTCATTATTAGCATCTCAGCCAAGCTTAAGTCGATAAAGTCAAGGCATGACAAATTCAAACACTGAACTTCCCTCCCCCTACATAAATCCTTCATGAAATTTCATTTCAGCATTAAGGAATGAGCTGTGATCTGGCTTTGATTCTCAGTGGAAGTACTCCACCTCAAAGTCCTCCTCAGTGGTCTATCTTCCTATTCAGAAGAGCTCCAGGATACCATGTATAGAGAGTATTAACACAGAGATTAAACACCTGAAGAATGATTTCTCTGCTGAATGTCCACACAATCTGCCAGTCTCATGCCATTAGCCAGGCTGTCAGGCCTGCAGCTTTAAGAGGCCCGTTCTCAACAGGCTGTCAACACACATTAAAGCGGAGGAAGAACGGGAAAAGCATAGCAACAAAGCAAGGTTTCAGTTCAAAAGATGTACCTTAAATAGGAAAGGGAACAAAACATAAGGCAAGATCTTCAAACAGCCTCAGCAAGGGAAGACAGCACTAAGGAAAGCATCACCAGAGCATAACAAAAAAACCCCTCCAGCCACCAGAGCAAGAAGAGGTGTCAATTTTAAGTCAACTAATGATTAGCCAGGCTAATGGAAACAGGTCAATCATTGCTCTAAGCAAACAGAGTGCCAGAAATTTGAGCAGCACAGGTAGCGAAAGGAGAGCTCTTTAAGGGGGCAGAGAAGCCAATACAAGCAGTGGTGATGACATTAAAGCTGCTGTTTCTGGGGTTTATTAGAACATCTCCCAGGGGAACAAACGGCATTCTGTCCTGCTTTCTGGCGGCCACTCTGCTGAATTTCATACAAAAACACCCAGTACAATCCAGTGTCTGTTCTGCATAAAAAAGTTGTTTTGCTCTACAGATTAACAATTCCCTTTAGAGAGTCTCCATTAAAGACTCTATCCAGAAAGAAGAAAAACAAATATTTAGTCGGATCTCTTCAGTGTTTTGGGTGGTTTTGTTTAACCAGAACGCCAGCTGGAGTTCGCAGCCAACATCCTTTGAAATCTATGGCCTTACATTTAGCCCTGGTGAGGAAAGCACTTTTTGACCATTTACTGACTCTTGTATCAATAAATTCATTTATGAAAGGATACAGTCTCCACAGATAGAACTGCTAGACTTTAACTTTTTTTCACACTGAAAGCTGCTCCAGTCTTAACAGCAGACAGTATTTTATTCACTGCTGAGTCTCCTCACACCACCTCCCAACACACAGATGCCTTTTTAGACTAGCTGGCTGACGACACTAAAAACCCCTTCAAGCAGCTCATTTATGAGGAAATCTAGATTAGATTAGAATATTCTGTCCAAATGAATGTGTCTGCAGACAAGAATCCTGCCCAGCCTAAGAAAACTGTATCCACTGCATAAAGAGCACATGTCATCACTTGATGACATCAGATCTGCCAGCACCACCTTTTACACAACCCGCACCGCCAGCAGTCAAACAAGACTGGTAGGTGTGACCTAGGATGAGCCACTGATGGAGAGAGGCAGAGGCCCAGCCATGGGTATCTCCAGCTGGGTGAGTGCAAGGAAGAAGCAGCACCCAGCTGACATCACCTCACACCTATCAGAAGTATGATCTTCTGTCACATTTGCAGGGGGTGACACCCAGAAGAACCACCACCTCTTGACAGGGGTTGTGACACACTGGTCAGTGGTGTACCTGTGGTTCTGCTACGTCACTTCTGTGCTTTCTTATGCTTGGCTACACACTTCTCATTGCCAAAGGAATGCAGCAGCTTGATGGAGTGACTCATGATTAAGTATCTTTAAGCCTAAGATCAGAAGTAATCACTGCTTCAGAAAAACCACCTCAAACTACAATTGAGTTATTGGGTAGTTCGCAGATTAAGTTAAAAGGTTAACAACTCACTTTCAAGTCTGCATCAGTTTTCATCCTGGTAGAATAAATTTCATGGAAGATATTAAGTGCTCTTTGCCATATTTTCCTCTTCACTGCTACTGGAAGGTCTATCATCTGAAAACTCCACACCTCAGCTGTCTGGGTGCAGACAGCTTCAGCACTATGCCACTGAGCTCGGTGGTATTCTCAGTTGTTTAAATAAAGTACACTGATACAGTAATTCCATTGGCTCTTCCAGTTCAATTACTTTAGAATTCCCTGAGCACAGACAGCACTCCTGCGATTCATATTAACGCCAGGAGGTTAAGGGTTACTTGTGGCTCTCCTTGGCTACGTAGATTCAACGCCATGAAAAAGAACGCTGTTGAATTGGAGCAGGGGAACAAAACGAAGCAAAAACCACATAGAAGATTAAGGGGGTTATCAGGGGCTCTAGGTAAGGCAATAAGACAAAAGAAAACGCCTGACAATAAAAATGCAGCAGCTTTCAGCAGCTGCTGGTTACATCAGTCAGCCCTAGGGCAAAATAAGGAAAACGCCAACGTAAGGAAATACAAGAATTAGTATTTTAAGTAGGTAAGGAACCGCGCATTCGGATTTTAAAGTAGCTCAACAGGATTTTCCTCTCTTTTTGCTCTTTTAAAGTTATGATTCCCAAACTTCCACAGCTACTCTGCGGGCAGTTCCAACATGTCTCGGCTGCTCCTCCACCCTGACGGAGGCAAAGGGAGAGCGTTAGCGAGCTCTCCATGAACGACGAGGCGGCAATCGCCGCCCATCACAGCCCGCTCCGGCTCGACGGATCGGGGGTGCACGGTGGGTCCTCCCTGAACCCCCAGGCGGCCGGGACCGCCGTGGGCGCCCGCAGAAAGAGGTCACCCTGGAGGACTCATCGCTGCCCTCACCGCCTTTAAAAATAGCCGTGGAAGGAGCCTCCCCAGGGCTGGCCTTCCTCCACCCCGGCCCCGAACGCCGCATCCCCGCGGCGGGAAAGGCTGCGGGCCACGCTGACCTTCCCCAGACTCGCTAGCCTCCTCCGCGGTCCTATCCTGCCACCCACCCACAACAGGGAGACCGCCCGCCCCGGATAGCCTCTCCGCGCCAGGTCCACCTCAGAGGAGCCGCGTCCCCCACCCGCCCTGCCTGGCCACGCTCCCCTCAGCGGGGCCCCCGCCCTTGCCGCGGGGTCGTGGGGAGCCCCGAGCGGCTGCAGCCCTCCCCCTCCCGCTCCCCGTTCACCCGAGGCGCCCCAGCAGCTTCACATTCTCCAGTCCGGCCGCATCTCACCTCTCCCGGCCGCCACCACTATTGGTGCTGCCGGGGCCAGCGCGCCTCCTTCCCCACGCCGCCATCTTGGAGACACTCAGCTCGCAAATGTCTCCGCCAGAAGGCCTCGGGCCCGCCCCGCTGCACGACGGGAAATGTAGTGGGCAGAGGCCGACGGAACAGCGCAACGGGCGTAGCAGCGCCTTCTTCTGGGACTACAAGTCCCACAATGCCCCGCGCCGCTTCCCCTCCGCAGAGGTCACTGGGAAGCGTAGTCCCCTCGTCGGGTGCGGGGGCGACAGGGGCCCAGCGGGGAGTGTGAATGGAGGCCTCTATCACCAGCGGCTGGTTGCGGATTGCAGAGCAGCCCCACCGCCCGTGGCTCGGCCCCTGCTCCCGGCCTCTGCCACCGGCGTGCCCCAACGGGAACAGTCCGGCCGTGGGAGGAACGCGACGGCGAGTCCCGGCCTGCCTCGCGGCCCCGCCATGAGGGGGGTGCGGCCGGGGATGCGGCGTCCGCCGCGGGCGAGGCGCGTTGGGCCGGGCTGTGGCAGCAGGCGGGAGCTGGGTGAGGTTTTGCTGAGGGTCAGCAAGTCCTCCAGAGCTTCAGTGTTGGCTTGTTTCCCTGCTCGAAAAGGTGGAGGAGGGCTGGAGGACCTCCTCAGAGCAGCATCTTGACGAGGAGAATGCACCTTGGTGGGACAAACTTAGCCCCTTGAATCAATTCTGAAACTGGAGTAGGGAATGGGGAGACTCCATCACTGCTGCATCTTTGAGGAGAAATAACAGTTCCCAGACAAACGCAGGTTTGCCACTGTCACAGGTGTGCGTTTGTAGGGCTGCACCAGGACCCACCCTGTCCTCAGACTGATCCTGGGGCTTTTCCCTGGCACAGCAAGGTCACCCAAGGGGACCTGTACCAGAGTGCTTGGATGGTGTATCTCCAGAATCCTTGGGCCTACCCAGGTTCCACCTCCCAAGGCCTTCCAGGAAAGAAGCCTTTTTCTCTGAATTGTTTTTGCCCTTTACAAACAGCAGCTCCCTGTTCTGCAGCCTCCCTTTTCCTGGAGGTACACTGTGCTGCCAGCTGTCCTGGGCAGGACTAGCCCTTCTCCAGCCTGACAGCACACATCAGAAGAGAGCAGCACTGTCTTTACATCTCCGTTCCTAGAAAAAGCCTCTTGGCCACATAATTTCCAAGTGATGTAACTAAAGAGAACAAACCCATGTCTGCCACCACCTTGCCAGGCATGGCGAGGCTGCTTTTCCAGACCACAGGACCCTCCTGCACCCCTCCTTTCCGAGCCATAATTTGGGGCTCGGCTGGTTTTGGTGGAGGTAAATGGTGCATTTACAGGAAGAAGTGGTGTTTGGGAAGCGTGCCCAGCCTGGCAGAGCCTGCAGCTGAGCGGCTGCTTCGCAGGGACAGGCTGGAGCATCGGACTGTCTGGAATGTGGAATGTAAACAGAGCACGTTACCAGCAACAGCGCGGCCTCATGCTCTAACCCAAACCTACCGCGCTGTCCCTCGGCAGCTGCAAAACCCGCGCTCCTGCCTGCTCCAGTTGCAGCCCAGGGGCCACTTGTCGTGTTGGATCAAATCAGTACCGCAGCTAAGTTGTGCCCTTCTCCCACCCAGCCCTGGCAGTTTGAGCTACTGAAACTCCAGTCTCGGCCTCTAACTTGCACCCAGCTTTAGCAAGCGACATAAACGTCCTGTGCTGGGACTCTAAGAGCTCCGGCTGCGCTCTCAGGGCTGAGGAGTGCTGGCCCCAGGAGGGAAGCAACTTGAGTTTTTCTGAGTCACCTGCCCGTTCACTTTGCTCCGGCCAAGCACAGCAGGGAAGGACTCCACCAGCTATTGAAATGTTTTCACACCTTAATGTTTTCAAATATCTTACACTAGCGAACTCAAGCGTTGAGTCTCTGCTCACCAGAGGCTGAATTTGCAGGACAACTCCCAAAGACTGTTTGGCCTGAATTCTCAAGGCAGGACTGGTGAGTGTGAGCAGGGGTGCATCAGCCAGCAAAGGACAGGAACCAGGTGACACCAAGCTCTATGCAGTCATCATGAGGTCAGCCAGCCCTCTGACCTGAAATAAAATTCAGCAGCTTCAGCCACTATCTCCTTGTTCCATAGCAATGGGAAGATGGTGGGCTCACTGAGAGGTGCTCCATGATGAAAGATTCATGCAGTGTAGGTGATGAAAAGACATGAGCAGCTATCTGCAACTCACAGGAAACTGTGGCAAACAGCAAGTCTGAGGCCAAGGCTCCTTTGTCCTGAATCTATAAGGGGTCTTTTGGACCCTCGGTTATCCTCACCACCAGAATGGGGTTCTTCTTGCTGGATACCACCTTCCTCATGAGGGAATTAGCATTTTCTCCATTTTTCTTGCAGGAGAGAGTTAGCAGCAGTAAAGCAATGCTAAGTACACCAGTGTGCAGAGCCATCAGCTCCAAGATACTGACAGATTTGTGTTAGTTCCTGTCCAAAGAGATTTGGAACAGATTTGTTAGAGGACCTGGGAGTTTGGGGATGAAAAACTGGTTTACATTTATGTAGAGAATAAATACGCAGCAACAATGAAGCAAGGAAAAAAAAAAAATCAATCATACTCTGAACACAGACTGGAGAGCAGTGGATGAAATTTAACAAGGACAAGTGCAGGGTTCTACACTTAGCCACAACAACCCCAAGCAGTGGTACAGGCTGGGGACAGAGCGCCTGGACAGCAGCTAGGAAGAAAGGGACCTTGGGGTAGCTGACCATGAGCCCAGGTGGCCAGGAGAGCCAATGGCATCCTGGCCTGGATCAGGAACAGTGTGGCCAGCAGGACAAGGGTGGTTATTCTGCCCCTGTATTCAACACTGGTCAGGCCACACCTTGAGTCCGGTGTCCAGTTCTGGGCTCCTCAATTCAAGAGAGATGTTGAGATACTGGAACATGTCCAGAGGAGTGACAAAGCTGGTGAGAGGCCCTGTGAGGAGAGGCTGAGGGAGCTGGGGGTGTGCAGCCTGCAGAAGAGGAGGCTCAGGGCAGACCTCATTGCTGTCTACAACTACCTGAAGGGAGGCTGTAGCCAGATGGGGGATTGATCTCTTCTGCCAGGCAACCAGCAATAGAACATGGGGACACAGTCTCAAGTTGTGCCAGGTGAGGTCTAGGCTGGATGTTAGGAGGAAGTTGTTGGCAGAGAGAGTGATTGGCATTGGAATGGGCTGCCCAGGGAGGTGGTGGAGTCACCATCCCTGGAGGTGTTCAAGAAGAGCCTGGATGAGGCACTTAGTGCCATGGTCTAGTTGACTGGACAGGGCTGGGTGCTAGGTTGGACTGGATGATCTTGGAGGTCTCTTCCAACCTGGCTGATTCTATGATAGGACCTGTGCAGCAGGCTCTCTGCCAAACTGATCTGGCACAGTCCAAAGCTGGGGAGACCAGAGCCCCCTGGTTGTGCAGGCAGCTCCTCCTGCCTCTCCCCAGGCGCAGCACAGGGAAGCACCCCAGGGCAGTTAAGCCACACACTTTTTATTGTATTGTATTCCATGCATTATGGTCATGTTTTATAGCATGACAGAGGGAGAGAGAAAGATAAATGTTAGACATAAACAAAAGCAAGAAAGGTCATTTGTAACAGGTCCTGAGAAGGAAAGGCACATTGTAACCGCCGAGTTCAACAGAGTGGAAACCTTGGACAGAGGAAGACGACGCTGGAAAGTGGATAGAGGATGGGGGTGCTTCAAGTTGGGTGATGTGGAAGCAGGTTTGACAACAACCTGCACTTCCCCACCCACCAAGGTCTGTAGATAAAATGGGTTTGGGGACATCACTATTCAACCAAAACACTTCCGCACTCCTGCTGCTGGAGGGTTCAGAACCCCCAACTCCTCCACGTTCAGACAGCACCAAGGGGCAGCACAAGGCTCAAAGCTCCTTCCTGCAGAGACCAGCTGGAAGAGACAGAGGCTGCTCAACATTGAGGGAGCCACCTCCCTCAGCCATCTCCTGCCTGGCGGTGCCAGATCACAGGAGCACCATGGACTACAGCACTGCTGGTGACCTGTGGGTATTGCTATTTGCTGACATCAAAGACCACGGGGAAGGAAAGGCCAGGGCAGAGGATGGGTACAGCAGTGACATATTTGGCACAGATGCTGGCACACACCTCCATCAGGTCAGACACTGGAGAGATTGTAGCACCTCAAAGGGGAGCAGCAGCAAAACCTGTGCTGTGCCTGATTTAAGGCAGCAATTGCCACTTGTGATCCAGCACTGGGAAGGACAAGGATCCTGATAGAGCAGCACAAAGGGCTCCAGAGCCAGGCATTGATGCTGGGACCACAGTATATCCTCCAGCGAGCTGCTCTAATGCAGCAGACACAGTGAGGTACCTGTGGGAACTGTGACACGGTGGACATGAGCTCAAAACCAGGGCAGAGGCTTGCACTGGGCTCACACCATTGCTCCCACGAGGCAGCCAGGCACACATCTACTCCTAGCACCCAGCCCGGCTGTGACAAAGATGATGTTGCCTTAACTTCACCTTGAGATCAAGGGCAAGGACAATGCTGTCATCACTTGCCTGTAACAGAGCCAGCCTTGCTCCTGTAACTTGATGTTGAAGTGTGTTGCATGTTAGAGTGAACATTTAGCAGCCCAGATGTCCTCTTGAGCCTCTTTAGTTTGTTATCTGCAACCTTTTCCCAGGATCTCTAAACCATCCTGAAAGTTGCACCCAGGCTGAAATCAGCAGCAAGAGGGCAGAAACGTGAGGCAGCATCAGGTCTGAACCCAATGCATTTCCTGAGCAGCAAAAGCTAGAGGTGGGTCTGCTGCAGGGCATAGGTGGTGGACATGGGCTGGGATCTCATGGCCTGTGGTGTGGCAAGGCAGGGATGGAGTTTGAGAGGTTCTACGTAAGCCTGTGGGCAGAGCTGTGTTGTGGTGGCGGCAAGCAGCCCTAAAGCACAGGCAGGCAGCAGAGCTTCGCCTTGACCTGGTGGCTAGGAGGAACAGCTCAGGGCCTGCTTAGCTGATAGCAGGCACAGGGTCTCCATCTCTGACCAGCTCAACCAGAAGAGGCAGCTGTAGGAGTCTTTGTCACCATGGACTTTGCACTGGGTTCTGGGAGAGGGCTGAGCTGCCTCTTGTCCAGGGCTTTAGTCCACTGGTGTCACAGATTGTAAACTTTAGTCCCCACTGAGATAAGCTGGTCTGGATGTGGCCTCTGTGTGAAAGGCTCCTTATCTTGTTCTGCCTGGCTGCAACCCCCAGCAGCTGCTTGGGGCTGGCAGTACCTTCTCCTTCACTACAGTTCAGCTCAGTTGCAAAATCCTGAGAGCTTGGGAGGAGATGCTCTCGGATCTAAGCTCAGGTCCTGGAAAGCCTGGGCAAGGCAGGAAGCCAGAACCAGGCAGTGCCCTGCCATTGTGGTGGTACCTCTACATCCATCTGTGGCAACAATGAGCTGTGCTAAAGGGTCATCATTCGCAGAGGTAACAGCACAACGCAAGAGGGTTCCTTCTTCTGGCTGAGGACTCCACAATGTTGCCAGCACCCCAAGTTCAGAGCTGAGAGGAGGCTGGTGAGCAGAGGGGTAATGCCCTGAGACAGGGCTTCTTTCCAAAGGCCATGAGGAGCAGTGATCAGCATCCACACGAAGGCAGGTGGCTCTAGCATCAAGCCCTGGAGGTGGGCCAGGAGCAGGTCCCTGAGGCCTTACCCATGTTGCTCTCAGGATGTGATGCCAGCTCATGCCTTACAATCAAGGGCACAGACAGGGATGCACACAGGGAGATGGGGGAGCATTCCTCTTCAGCTGCAGGAAACCACCCTGGTGCCTGCAAAAGCACGGGATGTGCTCCTGTTGCTTCGGCTAGGGCTGGCCATGAGGGCTGGTGCTCTTTCCCTGAGCAGGCTGTGTCCACACTAGCAGGCAGAAGAAACAGGAATGGTGGCTCTCAACCCTGCACAGATACCATGCTGGGACTGCATACAGGAGCTGACATCTCGAAGGAGCAGTGTCTGCAACTCAGCTGCCTTTCTTCTTCTTCTGCATGTTCATGCTGCTCGTGTTCTCCCAAAACCCCTGTGGCCAAAGCCCCCCCCCCTTCTCATATGGCTCCTGTCTCTAGTTCCAAATGTGTCACCATCCCAGTGTCTCCATGCCAGATATGGCAAAGCCCCCAAGGTGCCACCATGGCCCACATGTTCTCATCTCTGCCTCACATAAGCTTGTGCAAGGCTCAGTGCCCAAAGGATGCTACAGGGCATGAATTTGCCACTGGGCTGGGGCTCCCCCAGCACCTCCCTCTGTCCCACAAGTTTGAATTCACAGCATCTCCCCCAGCTGCTGAAAGGGGGGCTGGTACTCCACAGCCACCCCTAACCAATATCCCCCGGTGAGTTCACAGCTGTCACCAAGCAGAGGGGAGAAGATGAGGCGCAGATCAAGTCATCCCTTGGTCTTCTGATAGTGTTGGGTGGAAGCATCACCCTCTTCCACCCTCTGGCTTGGGAAGAGCACCAGGGGGCACCGCGCGTGCCCAGAGCCAGCCTGGCCCAAGTGCCGTAGCCATACTCACAAGTGGGCAGAGTGGAAGAGGTTGTGCCCACACTCATGGACCACACGGATGGAATTGTGAGCGTGGGAGAGGGTTTTCCTGAGACCGCAGAGAAGCGAAGGCCGCGTTGAACAGTCAGGGGCAGGCAGGTGCCAGAGCAGTCCTGCTTTAAGGCTGCAAATGTTCCAGGTACTGCGGCAGAGGATTTTCCTTGACGTATTTCTGAATGTACCAGCAGGTCAAGTGAGCTTTCAGGTCCTCCTCCACCACGAAGTCCAGGGCTGCCTGCAACCAGCCACAGAAGACAGATGGGTTACAACCAGCACTTCCACTCTACACTCTCCCTCTGGAGCCTCGCAGGGGCTTGGACTGTCATACTTCACAAGCAGCTGGGGCAGCCATCCTGCCACAGGCTCCACAGTGCTACAGGGTCCCCAGTTTAATCAGAGGTGTGCAGGGACTCCCCAGGTAACTCTCCAGCCTGGTGGATGCAGGTGACCCAGCCACATCACAAAGGCCACCTTTGTCACCCATATACCCTGGTTTACAAGGCCAGGGAACAGCTGTAACCTCAGAACACTGCCCCACACCCCCACTCCGACTGTGGTCATGGCTCTTCAGCTATCCCTGCACAGCTGTGGGCCTCACAAAAGCAGGGCCTCAGACAGCAAAAAGGGCTTACAAAGGCCTTGAAGCTTTGAGATAAGGAGGTCCAGCCCCCAGGAGAGGTTTTGTATCAGCCCAAGCAAGGTGGGCACTAGAGCCACTTGCTGTGAGTAGCAAAGGGCTAAGCAGGTGGGTGAACAGCTGGACATGCTGGCACCTGCCCAGCCCCTCTCACTGCCAGAAACAGGAATGTCTGACCATGGATTTCCATCTGCCCAGCCAGCCACATCCCATCTCCCACTAGAGCAGGGGGGCACACGTAGCACATGCATGCAACAGCAGAGCAGTGGGGCCTTGCTTCCACCAGGGTCTCCAGCCGCAGCTGGAACAGGGCCATCTTCTGCCCAGGGGAGCGGTGGGGGCCGAGGCCACACCTTGGCGAGGTGCTTGGCTATTCCTCTCCCTCGATAGGCGTCTGGAACTTCCGTGTGCTGCAGGTCCACGATCCGCTTCCCCACGTACTCGTAAAGCAGAACTGCCTTGTCATGGCAACCTGGAAACGCAGACAGGAGTGAGGCTTGGGATGTGTCCAGGCAGCAGCTTTGGGACTGCTACAGCAGCCCTCAGAGGGCTCCTTACACGCATGGCTGTGGCACTGAGTAGTCTCACACAGAGGAAAGCCTCAGTAGAGATTTTGCTTTTGGTGACACTTGGATGTCCCTGTTGGTCCCTCCCTTAGGATGCGAGCAGAGGTGGATCTGCGTCACTTTTCCAAGGACCTTTCCAACCCAGATATGAATTAAGGGCTAAGGTGCTGACACAACAGAATAAGGCAGGAAAGCAGCTGGCAGGGAGGGATGGGATGTTTTGATGGGGGGAAATAGTAAAGAGCTGACCCAGGTAATGGCCAACTCTTTGCTGTCTACAGCACAGGTTTTCTGTTGTGACACATAAAACAGGACAAGGCTTCCTGGCTGGCTGCTGCAGCATTTGGACTGACTCAATTTGGGGAAAGTGCTGAGAGAGATGAATCCCACAAGCACACAGCAAAGTGCACACAGGCGTGCAAGGGAGGCTATGTGCACACACATTTATGTGCACACACAGAGAGGCTTCCTGTTGCAACACCCTGACCTTTCTCACAGCAGCTTAGTTACAGGAAAAAAAAAAAGTTTCAGCCAACATGTAAATCAGAGAAGAGCTAATAACATCTCCCCCTAGCTTCATCTGCTGAACCTGAGCTTCCATTTGCAGTGCAAAAGCAAATATTTCCTTTCTAGAGAGCCTCTGTCTTTCAAAGTGAGTTTAAACAACGCAAACTTCCCAACAAAGAGACAAGCTCAATTAAAATAATGGAAACCTTTCCTTTCACTCCAATGGTTATTGGAGGGTGAAGGACTGCAGGGCCCACCTGCATTTATGTTCTGCTTTAGCTGAGCTCAGTACACTTTATTTTCTTGCACTTCAACTGACAACTCCAGCTCAGTCCCCCCTGATCCCTGTATTTGAGAGGCAATAGAAATGAGCCCATTTGAATTCTGTGCTTCAAGAGAAGCAGCTCGAGTTTTTGTTCCTGCTCCTTTTAGGCAGAGCTTCAATCCTGCATTGGATGGAAACCTTCACATTTCCAGCCTTTCATTCCTGCTGGTCTCTACCCACTCGTTTTTGTGCCAACATTGTTCTTGGGTGGGCATAATTTCCCTTGCTGCCAGCCTCTCAAGTATTTACAGGCACCAATCCTGCCCCTCTCAGTCTCCATTTCACCAAAGCCAAGCTCTTCTACTCTCCCTACGGATTTCAGATCCCACCCTCTCTCAGGACAGAGAGTTTGGGGTGAATCTATGGCTGAAGGAGTGCTCACCTCTTCCCCAGCACCAATACCAGTGCAGATGAAATCCTACAGCCTCATTTTAGAACTGTAAATCTTTGTGGGGGAAAAAGGGAGAACTGCAGCGTTTCCCTGTGCAGATCCTGGCACCCAAACAAAGCCAAAAGCCAAGGGAGCAGCTGCAAGAACACCTTTTCCCCAGCAGCACAGACCTGTCTCCCTGAAGAGAAAGCCCACCTAGGTCAGGGTGGTCTTGCATCAGAAATAACACGCCTGGTGACACATCTCCTAGAGGTGCCATCAGCAGAGCTGGCAGCACTAAAGGCTGTAAAACTGTCTTGTAGCAGCAGTTTTCACATGCTCCAGCCTCCCACTCTGCTCTCCTCCCAGGCCAAAACTTTCCATAGCCTCTACTTGAAGCTTTGACAAGTTTAGAACTGAATTCTTCTCTAAGTGATGAGAGAGCAAAAGGTCTATTAAAAAAAAACAACAACAAAAAAACAAAACTAAAACCATATATATAGATATAGGTATATAGATAGATATGATGTGTCACACACACAAATGCATCTTAAAGAGAAAATGATGCACTGTTTGGAGTGCCTCAGATCTGTTCTGGACAAGCTTGCCCTCAGTATCACAGGAGCACTCTAAAACCAGCTGGGACAGGAACTGCAGGACACCACCAGCCTACAGATGAGCCCAAAGGATTTTCCAGTTGGCTTTGCAGAGAAAGTCAGTGCTGCCAATGCTGAGGGAAACTGCTTTCAGTTCAGAAAAAATATCTCAGGTCAGCTAAGTGCATAAATACATCAGTATGTGCTCACCTTAGTGATGGGGCCCTGAACCACTCAGCACATGCAGTCAAGACAAAAGGGTTCAGTGCAGGCCCTGCAGGTGACAGAGATGGCTGGAGAGGAGATTGCTGCTTCATCCTCAACTCCTGCACAGCCCTGGGGCTGGGTGTCTCCCAGTCCCTGTGTCCAGCTCCCTGCTGTAGGATGAGCACTCAGACTGCAAAGGGAGCTGATCAGAGGGGACAGCCAAAGATTATGCTTAAAGGTCATCACAAACACCCTCTGCAAGCCCTCTGGGCAAGAATATGCCAAGTCAAATCCAGAAGGTGGGCACAGCTGCGCACATGGGACTGCCCTGATCAACCAAGAAACAAAACAGGATCTGAAAGGATTTGATAAAATCATGGGAAAGTTTGGGTTGGAAGGGGCCTTTAAATGGCACATAGGTCACCCCCACTGCAGTCAGCAGGGACACCTTCAACTAGGTTGAAGCTGCTCAGAGCTCTGTCCAACCTGACCTAGAATGGTTCTAGGGATGGGGTATCTACCACCCCTCTGGGCAACCTAGGTCAGTGTCTTACCACCCTCAGCATAAAAAAAAATATCTTTATATCTATTCTGAATTGCCCCTCTTTTAGTTTAAAACCATCACCCCTTCTCCTGTCACAACAGGCCCTGCTAAAAAGCCTGTCCCTATCCCTCTTGTAGGCCCCTCTTTAAGTACTGAAGTGCCACAATAAGGTCTCCTCATTTCAGTCTTGTGAGACAACATCCCACTTGGATTCTCCACCATCTGCTGCCAGGCTGTGTGCTTATGGCAGCCCTGCTTCCACAAGGATGCCAGCTCACAGCTCAGGTCCTGCAGGAACAGCCTCTCCTAGAAGCTGAGATTCCTATTCCTCTGCTGAGCAAAGCTGCAGGTGGCCAACAGCTCAAAGGGAGGGGAAGGACCATCTGGGAGAAAAGCACATTTCCTTCAAAACCAGCTGCTCTGCACACCCTCTCCACACCATCTTTACTGGGGCCCAGAGCCTTTGGGAAAAGCCAGGTGAACTAGGCTGTGCCTGCAAGCCAGGACTCTTCCTGGGCTCTCCATGAGCATCTGTAGACAAAATGCTTGTTTTC
This sequence comes from Tricholaema leucomelas, assembly GCA_013400475.1. NCBI lineage: Eukaryota > Metazoa > Chordata > Aves > Piciformes > Lybiidae > Tricholaema lacrymosa > Tricholaema leucomelas. Next base: position 4,839 of record WAAF01002155.1, on the reverse strand, counting down.
CCATCAAAAGGCCTCCCCAGGGCTGGAGAGAAGAGATGGGGGTGCTGCTAAGTGCTACCTTGGATCCAGGAGTCCGATCCCAGCAAAGGGAACACTGCAAAGATGGGGGAGCTGGAAGCAATGTTGAGCCCTCACAGAAGCAGCTCAGCCTCAGTTGTTGCAACCCTCACAAAAGAGAGGGCACACAGGCAGAGAGAACACCAAAACATGGCTTTTAAGAGGGACACCACGAGCCAGTCTCCTGTCTGTCTGTCTCATCTCCTTAAACTTCAGGCAGGGATTTTATCAGCCTGCACAGAGGGAGTTTGGCAAAACAAGCCCAGGTCCTGGTCGGCCTGAGTCTGCTCCTAGTGTTTTGCACCCAGACACTCCCCTTGGCTTCAAGGCCATCGAGAGTGAGGAAGTCTGAGTCAATGCAAATCAGCTCAGCAAGATGAGGAGCAAGAGAAGGCTGTGATGGAAATGGCAGCAATGGCAGCCCAGCTGGTCTCCAGCCTTCCCTCTCTGGAATCGCAGGGTGCATAGGGAAGAGGAAGCTTTTCTAGTGGAGTGAGAGACCAGGTCTTGCTAACTATGGAGGGTTTCTACTGGGATCAATGGCACAGAACTCCCACCCATGCAGAGTGGACAAGGTCCTTGTGTCCCAGGCTCAGTCACACCACCAGACGTGAGTCCCCAAGCCAGGCAGCTTGTGAGCCTTGGGGGAACAGGCAGCGAGCCTGGTCCCAGCCCTGAGCTGAGGAAGGGACATGGCAGGCATCCAAGATACAGGCACCCAGCTCCAGCCCATGCTCTGCTGATTCCCTCTACTGGGGCATGCACAGGCTAGCAAGGGGATGCTGCAGCACTGGCAGCACGGTAGGACCCATGCCTGCAACCCCAGGCCTTCTCCCTGTCCCTCTGTGCCAGTCGAAGCCCACAACACACCATTGCGTGCCTTCGACCAGAGTAGGATAAGGGCTCGCCAAGGGCTGGCTACTCGTGGCCAGTTTCTAAGCTTACCATGCTTTGGAAGCAGCCCCTGATCTCCAGCCTCCTCGGGGCACTACTGCAAAGCCATTTTCTGAGAACAAAGTGGAAGAGAGCAGGCACCAGCCCCATTTCCCACACTTGGGCACAGGAAAACCCAGAGGCAGGCAGTAGCTCGGCTTCTTCTGGCTGCTGAGCCAAAAGGTGGCCACTGAAAGCTGCCAAGAGGACGAGACGTCCTGACCAGCTCACACATCCCAGGCTGGAGCTCGCTGCACGCCACGGGCTGGCCTTGCTCCCAAGGGAGGCACTGGCACGTTACTACGGAGAGAAAACACAGAGGACAACAGGCGGAGCAGAGCGGAGACGGCGCAGCCGTCACGGAGGGGCCTCGCTTGCAGGAACAGCAGTGGCAGGGGCACGCTGGTTTGAAGCAGTTTCCTGTTTAGGAGCTCTCTCAAGCTGATTCTGGTGCGGAAGAAGAGTGGGCATGTCTTCTGCAGTGTACAGCAACCAGATTGCTTTGTCCTCACTGCAAACTCAGCAGCCTTCCTCTCCTGGAGAGCATCTGCCCCAGCAGAAGAAAGCAGCAAAGTACAACTTGCTCCAGCTTTCCTAATGAACCTAAGCCTGGAATCCTGCTAAGAAGCTCCCAATACTCAGATCAACAGCAGGCAGAGTAGAAGCTTCCAGCCACTGGATCCTGGGGAGGTTTGGGAAGCGTGGCTTGCTACACCCATCCATTGGCTGAATGGGAGTGTGGATGTGCAAGAAGCCCACACATCCCTGAGGAACCTGAGCTCCTTGGTACCTGTGGTGATCCCATCTCCTGACCAGAGAGCCTTATGTTGAAGTACTCAAAAAAGCTGCTGCTAAAAGTAGTGTTCCCTTGCCCCAGGCAGCTGTGCCAGCAGCCAGACTGACTGGCCAGCTACTTTGAGGTGGGAGTCTCTTTGGGTTTCTTGTTTCGACCAGAAATTTTATCTCAACCCCAAAAAAAAACTCCCAACTACTCCTGGCAAAAAAACAGCCTGTTTGAGTCCCACAGAAGCTTTTAGCTTTGACAAATCGATGTTTGCCACACAGTCTCTGCACAGGGAGGTTTCTGGCTAGCTCGTGCTGTTAGTCACATCTTAACCGATTACAAATCCAGCTCTTCTGGGCTTCTTTCTGCTCTGCTCTCAGAGGGGATAACGAAGCTCAGTGAGGTCTGGTTATAATCAGCTTTACTTCCAGCTTCTCAATGCTTCTGCATTCAGGATGCAAGGAAAAAGGGAATGCATTAAAGTGCAGCAGCTGTTTCTGTTGAAGTTTTAGGAGCCACATCCAGCAACAAGGGGAGAGAAGAGCAATGAACAGAGCAGGGAAAGATGAGGCAGTTCATGAAATGTCAAATGCAATTCATCTTCCTTGTGGACAAGGACAGAATCATGACATGAGGTTACACAAGGGTGCAGAAGGGAACACAGGATGATGCTGAACACACTTTCACAGCTAGTTCACAGCTTCTGCAGTGTGTCAGGCCTCTCATTATAGAGATTTACATACGAGTATCACCACTGAACGTTTTCTACTCAACATCGCCCTGCTGCAAGCCACCATCTCAGCCCGGAGAACAGCTATCTCTGGAGACAAACAAAGTCTGGCTCCTCGGTTCACCTTGTTTCCCCAGAGCATCACCCACACACTCAACATCTACCTGAAGTTAGGACCAAGACACCAGAGACAAGCTGGCTGTGGCCGTTTGAGGCAGATTTCTAGCTCAGACATAAAAAAATGCAGAGCAGAGAAACTTAGAGGAGGAAGTTCTGAGTGGAGAGATGAACATTCTAGGGATAGGCCATATAATGGCAACGATGGATAAGTTAATGCAGTTCCACTGGAGCATCAAGAACCTGGAAGCACAACCTGTACCTTCCCCTTGCTGCTTCTGCTGTGCCTGCTGCTATCTTCCCCCCCCGCCACTGATTTGGCTGTTGCTGCTTTGCCACCGCTTGACCCCTTCCCCATCTTCATTAAGGTTATTATATTTCTGTGGTAGTTTATTCTCCTTACATTGTTATATCCAAACTATAAGAAATACAATTTCATATTCCCCTGACTTTCCAGAAAGCCATGTTGTAGTGTGTTTATTCTACTGGGGGAGGGATCCACCCTAACCCAGGACATTAGCCGTCAAGTCCACTGGCAAGCTATGGGTTCACCCCACAAGGTTGCTGTTCATCTCTGCCACAGTGCAGTGATACAGGACAAAAGTGCTCTCAGAGGGACACACAGGTTACATCGATGCTAAAACCTGTGCCTGGCCCATTTCTTGTTCCCATGCGTGTGGCAAGGAAAATCTGCCACAACATTCAGTGCCTGATCACAGTGCCAGGAGTGGGAGTGATGAAGAGAGTAGTGCAGGAAATAAACACCCTGCCACGCACTCCTATAGACATTGCTATCTTCTGACCACTCTCCAGGGCTTAGCTGTTACCAGCCAATGCCCAACAAGGAGGAGAGGTGGATCACCTGCTCCACATGGATGTTAGTCAGCCCAGCAGCAGGAACACCGTCATGGCAGGACACTGCTCAGCTCGGTCTCCTTACATGACTGGGGTTAAGATCTCCCTGATCTCACAAACACAATCCTGATCGCCAAAATACAACCCTGGGGAAAGCTGTGGCTTCCCCAAGCCGTGGTGGTCCCCTCCCACCGTGGGTCCCACAGTTGATTCTCTCACTCCCAAACTCATTTTCACTCAGCCACCAAACGCTACTCAGCCCACGGTGTGGCTGGCAGAGGTTTTATTCAGCAAACCACGATAAAGAGATTCCATTTCCTTAATCACTGTTGGTCCTTAGCTCTCTTCTCCCTTTCTTGTACATATGAACTTTACTTACAGCTACGAAGCTGCCTCACAGCCCTCACAATAGCATCAGGGACACCCTGTCACCTGGGACCTCGTTTGATCTCTCTCTAGTTGAAATAAGCAGCTGGTGAAATTGTGTTCTCCGCACCCAGCACGTAGGTCTCCTCCTTCCTTGCTCCACCACTGTGGAGCCTCCAGCCTGCACTTTGTAATTAGTGGTTGAAGGGACAAAAAATTAAAAGGGAAAAAAAAAAAAAAACACAGAGGGAGGGACAGAAGACTCTAAAATAAAATCCAGCCTGTTCCTGTTGTTTTGCTGTGAATGCCTCCCACAATCTGTACAATTCCTGAACTGCCCATTTTAGTTGGGTTTGTGGAATATTTGGGATTAACCATTACGAGGAGGACTGGAAAAGAATCCTGCCTGCCATACCGAAATTTTAGTGCCACCCACTTTTTGTGTTCACTCCATCCAATAAGTGACAGAGCTGTTGAGGGGGGGTCACGGTGTCACCAGATCTCCACAGCCCTGGTCCCACAGATGCTTGGTCGCAACTTGGCTCCATGCCGTAAGTCCTCCCCGACTAGGTGCCTCGTAGGCCACTCATTCCCTGCAGGAATGCTATCAGAAAAGCCACCCAAACCGAGCAACGCCCCCCCAGCTGCAGCGCCTCTACATCATTTAAAGGCATCTGATCCTGGGGAGGCCGAGCCGCTCTCCCCGAGCCTGCCTCTGCCAGAAAGAGACTCCACAAAGCACCAACCAAGGGAACCAGATCTCCCCAAGGCAGGAAGGGGAGCAGGAAGAAAGGGGGAGGCATCAGCAGGAACCAGAGGCACTGGGGGCTCAGCGGGGTGGAGGCGGTCCAGGGTGGAGCGTATGGAGTGCTCCGGGACACAGTGATACAGGGAGGGCTGTGGGGGATGGGGAAGAAGAGGAAAAACGGAGCGGAGGGGCAAGAGGTGGGGAAAAGGAGGAGGGAGAAGAGGGGACGGGGAATGCTGGGGAGAAAAA
>WAAF01002154.1:18435-32599 GCA_013400475.1 Tricholaema leucomelas | reverse complement strand
ATAATGGTTATGAATAACATAGCATAACATAACAACAGCGATGTAAAAAACACTGCCCCAAGCCTTGGTAGGTTCCCAAACCTCAGCCTGCCCTGCAACAATGCACAATTCTGTCCACACTGTATTCCAAGCTTGAGTTGCCCCTTTTGTCCTTGGGTTTTAGCAGCAGTAGCATTAAAGCATCATGCTCCCTCTTACTTTTTATGTTTGAAGGGGAAAGTGTTCACCCTGCAAGCCTCAGATACTCAAATTATCAGCTTTCTACCATTGAATTTGGCCTCCTGTTTCCATTCAATTCTCCTGAATTTATAGGCTTTGTGCAACTCACCCAGGTCAGTCCCCAGGCTGCTCTGAAACTAGGCAAGCTGCAGGAATTCCATCTACATATTTAAGGTTTTGCGCAACAAAGAGGGAAAGGAGGGCAGAGGAGAGCCAACAGGTTAGCAAGGCTTCATTTTATGATTCCTCAGGGGAAGGAAACTAACACTCTAATGATTTAAACAGCCTGATGTGTGCTGTCAAGGCCCATAAGTCAGCACCAAAGAATTATATCTGATATACCCTGTAGCAGCTAAAAAACACATTTGCCATAAAAAAATATACTGTGTTACTCACCAAATATGCTCCACAAATCCAGCCCAGTTGCTTTAGAAGGTAACCACTTCAAATATGGTAAAGCTCTGGAGACTTTTTTCACTACACACTGCAGCTTGCAGAACTCCATACTAATGATCCACCTCTTTGCATGCTCTCCTTTTCCCTGGCTTCAGAAACACCAAAATACTTTAGATTGCAGTTAATTTTCACCATATGCAAAATAAATGCTTCTAACCTAAGGTATCTCCACAGTGTTAAACGTGGAATGAGTCTGAATAACATACTTGTGTCTGAGTGTGATGGTTTAAGGCTAATTGGAATATTTTACCAACAGAAATTAAATCCTCAGCTGTGAGAAAGAAGAAAAACGAATCACAGCAGTAGCCTGTATCACTCATGCTTCTGCTGAGAAACTCAACCAGTCAAAATACAGATAAGACACTCACTTCTCACACACTGCTCAGCTCTCACTTCTGCTCCTTCTTCCTGGCGGTCTGGTCTCTGTGGCTGTCTCTGCCTTAGCTCTAATCTGACCTAACCCTTTTTCCTCAAACCTCTTTGTCAGTTTTTTGACATCTCACTTCAGATCTCCAGATCTATCAGGTGAGGTATACATGGCTTGATCCGGTTATTTCCGACGGGAGGAAAAGGGGTGGGGGATGGAGGAGGTTTGGGTCAGGAGCCCTGCTGGCAATCTGATTGTTCTGGCAGAGCTATTGTGTTTCTGTATAACTTTTAACTTGTCTATAACTGTATATTTCCTCAATTCAAGAGAGAGGTTGAGATACTGGAACGTGTCCAGAGAAGGGCAACAAAGCTGGTGAGGGATCGGGAGCACAAACCCTATGAGGAGAGGCTGAGGGAGCTGGGGGTGTTTAGCCTGGAGAAGAGGAGGCTCAGGGCAGACCTCATTGCTGTCTACAGCTACCTGAAGGGAGGCTGTAGCCAGGTGGGGGTTGGTCTCTTCTGCCAGGCAACCAGCAACAGAACAAGGGGACACGGTCTCAAGTTGTGGCAGGGGAGGTCTAGGCTGGATGTTAGGAGGAAGCTGTTGGCAGAGAGAGTGATTGGCATTGGAATGGGCTGCCCAGGGGGGTGGTGGAGTTGCTGTCCCTGGTGGTGTTGAAGCAAAGCCTGGGTGAAGCACTCAGTGCTGTGGTCTGGTTGACTGTCTAGGGCTGGGTGCTAGCTTGGACTGGATGATCTTGGAGGTCTCTTCCAACCTGCTTGATTCTATGATTTTATTCTATGATACCATGTCAGAAGATGATATGAGCCCAGGAAGTATTTTGGCCCTAAGTATCTCAGGCTTTCTGAAATAAAATTTGAGCTACCAGGAGATGGAAACCTGCATAACCATCTATTATTCTTGTCACATAGCCAAGTGGAGAAGTTGAGGGTCAGAACTCTTTAATAATCAAGTCTCCTAACTTTCAGTGTTACTAAGACCTTGTGAGTCACTGTGGTAATGATTCCAAATGAGGGGGAAAAGTAAGGTAGACAATGGAGCCTAAAGGCATAGAAGAGATTTCATTAGATCTGGGAGACATGATGCAGAAATGTCAGGCTGGACACCCACTGAAAAGTGTTGGAAATTGAGTAATGCTCAATTAATTAAACTAATATTGATTTTAATAAAAGCTGGAGGGACTGGAGGAGTGGGGATGGGAAGAGATTACTAATACTTAGAATCATAGAATCATGGAATCAGTCAGAGTCGGAAGGGACCACAAGGATCGATTTAACCCTGACTTCTCCTCCTCCTGTTGTGCCGGGGTCCAGAAGTGAGTTAGATGAGCAAACAATAAGGGTTTGGCCCCAGCAAAGCCTTGAGGGCTAGGGGGCTTAGCACCTCCTGTCAGCTGTCTTGTGCTGCGTGGTCAAAGGAGGCAGGGAGCTTTGAATCCATCGGCCAGAGCAACGCTGCCAGTGCCCATTGGCCAGTTTGAGTTTCAAACTGAGTATTTAGAAGGGGGTGATGCAGCAACCCTGCCTTTCTGCATTAGCTTTGCTGCACCAACCTTTGTCTGCATGCAGCCTTCCTGCCTCTCCTGGTGTGCGGCTCCTTAAAGGTGGCCACGCGTATGCAGCTCACACCCGCCAGCTTAGCAGCATCTCTTCCCTCTGCCTGAGGCAACTCACTCCTTATCTTGACTTTGAAAGTGTCTTTGATATAGGAGACTCACTCAGAGACCAAAAGCCTCACGAGTACCTCTGCTGGAGTGAATGCCAAGACTCCATAGGCATAGTTCGAATTTCTCCTGTTCTCGTGTTCCTATTTTTCCAAGTTTTGATTGTTTCAACTGTTTAATTCTGTGCCACTGCTTCCTGCTGACCGAAAATCCAAAGCACCTCAGGGAATTTTCCTGATTTTTGAACAGTAATAGTAAAAATGAATATTCATACAGAAATTAATGTCCCTAAGTCATGACGATTATTAATTTCCAACACAGCATGTTAAGTCTGAAATAGATCAGGTGGCAATTGAATTGAATAAAACACCAAGTACTTACTTTCCTTTCTGAGTGTTGTTTAAATGCTCCAAAAGAATAGAATAGAATAGAATAGAATGGAATGCAATGGAATGGAATAGAATAGAATCAACCAGGTTGGAAGAGACCTCCAAGATCATCCAGTCCAACCTAGCACCCAGCCCTATCCAGTCAACCAGACCATGGCACTAAGTGCCTCAGCCAGGCTTTTCCTGAACACCCCCAGGGATGGCGACTCCACCACCTCCCTGGGCAGCCCATTCCAATGCCAATCACTCTCTCTGCCAACAACTTCCTCCTAACATCCAGCCTGTACTTCCCCCTGGCACAACTTGAGGCTGTGTCCCCTTGTCCTGTTGCTGGTTGCCTGGCAGAAGAGCCCAACCCCACCTGGCTACAGCCTCCCTTCAGGTAGTTGTAGATAGCAATGAGGTCTGCCCTGAGCCTCCTCTTCTCCAGGCTAAACACCTCCAGCTCCCTCAGCCTCTCCTCACAGGGTTTGTGTTCCAGGCCCCTCACCAGCTTTGTTGCCCTTCTCTGGACACCTTCCAGCACCTCAACATCTCTCTTGAGATAGAAGGAAACATTTTCATGTAAAAAATTAATACTAATGATGGTGATTAAAAAAATCCAAACAACATAAAGCTCTGTTCTTCATTATTTACTTATTCATTGTTTCAGTTTGTTTAGAGTGAACATGGAAACATAGACAAGGAATCTTTTCCTGATTTAGGTCTCCAGTTACAAGTGAGTTACTCTCACTGTGAGAGTGGTGAGAGCCTGGCATGGGTTGCCCAGGGAGGTGGTTGAGGCTCCATGGCTGGAGGTGTTTAAGGCCAGGCTGGATGAGGCTGTGTGCAGCCTGCTCTAGGGTAGGGTGTCCCTGGGCATGGCAGGGGGGTTGGAACTGGCTGATCCTTGTGGTCCCTTCCCTGACTGACTGATTCCATGATTCTGTGATTTTCCACCAGGAGAACTCAGTTACTCTATGTAAATAGACTGTTCCACTCTAAATGCAAGAGGTGTTTTGATTGCCTTTCATGCTTCACTCTCCCGCCCTGAGGCATGCCAGCTTTCACGGTTGTCACTTCTGGCTTTGGCTTGCACTGTGTGACGGTACTAGCTACAGCAAAAACCTGAATAGGGTAGAAATGCAGATTAGAAAGGCAGATCTGCTGTCTGCTGAAGAGGTGTGAAGTGCAGCCTCTTCCTGCGTGATAGTGAGGCAGCTTTCGCGTGTAAGCCGGCATTAATTCTGAGTAGTCATCCTGAATTCATTGTGGCTGTCTCTGTGTACAAACCCACACCCACCCAAGATGTCCTAACCCCTTTTTCTGCCCTGGAGGGGGAACGCAGCATTATCTAGCTACAATCTCTGCCCATACAATTTTTGGCAAACTCAGAATCACAGAATCACAGAACCTTTGAAGTTGGAAAGGACCTCTAGAAATCAACAAGTCCAACTCCCCTGCCAAGGCAGGATCCCTTAGGGTAGTTCACACAGGAACGCATCCAGGCAGGTTTTGAAAGCCTCCAGAGAAGGAGACTCCACAACCTCTCTGGGCAGCCTGTTCCAGTGCTCTGTCACCCTCACTGCAAAGAAGTTTCTCCTCATGTTGAGGTGAAACCTTCTATGTTCCAGTTTGTAGCTGTTGTTCCTTGTCTTCTTGTTGCTGACCACTGTAAAGAGATTGACCCCATCCACTTTACACCCTCCTCTCAGATATTTAGACATTGATAAGATCTCCTCTCAGTCTTCTCCAGACTAAACAGTCCCAGGTTTCTCAGTCTCTCTTCACAGCGCAGATACTCAAGTTCCCCAATCATCCTTGTGGCTCTCCACTGGACTCTTTACAACAGGTCTCTGTCTCTCCTGAGCTGGGGAGCCCAAAAATTGACACAGTATTCCAGGTGTGGTCTCAATAGGGCCACTCTGGATGAACCTGCCCCTTTCCTAATAATCCAGAGGCATTGATGCTGTTAATGTGTGGTTCTCATGTGACCTGAGAAGTATTTAAACCTCTCCTTTGCTGCACTCCTCCATTGGTGAAAGCTGTGTGCCTCTCCATCACTTCAAGGGGCAGGGTCCATCAGGGAAATTAGCACTGTACCAGTTTCCTTAGCTTCCCCCAGAGAGTCTGCTGAGCTCATTGTAATGCAGACCAGCCCTATCCTCCCTTTCTTGCTTTAGGATATTTTGCTTCCTTTCCTTCTGAATAATTTTCTTGAGGACTGAAAAGAAATCATGAGACATTTCAACCAACTCCCTGCTAAATCCTAAGACTCAGAATTCTTCTGCTCCTTTCCCACAGATCTTTCCAGGATGCTGATCGTCACAACTGCTACAACCAGTGCCAGCACAAAAGCAGAGGGCTTTTCATTTTACTGAGCTACTAACAGAGCATAGGGTGCCCATGTCCAGCATGCTGTATGCAAATACAAATGAGAGCCATCTGTAGGCATACTGCAGGGTGTATGCTATCCTGTAAGCCCCAGGGCACATCCGAGGTTAATTGGTTTTCAGTCTGAAAACACCACTTTTCTGAAGGCAATGTTATTTGTGCTGGAGAGAAAGGAAAAGAAAGCAGCAGTGGGCTGCACAGAACAAAACAATTAAGTTAGGAAATAGGCATCAGAAGAGTGGGATGTGTGCCATGCTGAAAGCTCCTTTGCCAACAGGGTCTTTGAAAAACTGCAACGAGAGTGGCTTTAGCGCATATGAGTCTTGAAAGGAACAGCCTGGGGCAGTGGGAAGAGAAGAAATCCTGCCCTCTTCATCTAGGACAGGGGTCCTCCAACCTTTTAAACGGGGGGCTAGTCATTCACTGTTGGAGTAGAGGACTATAGTTTGTCAGGGGCTGGACTATAGTTAGGTTCCAGCACAGTAGTGTCAGGGTCCAGACTATAGTTTGGTTCCAGCCCAGTAGTGTCAGGGTCCAGACTATAGTTTGGTTCCAGCCCAGTAGTGTCAGGGTCCAGGCTATAGTTAGGTTCCAGCCCAGTAGTGTCAGGGTCCAGGCTATAGTTAGGTTCCAGCCCAGTAGTGTCAGGGTCCAGACTATAGTTTGGTTTAAGTCCAGTAGTGTCAGGGTCCAGACTATAGTTTGGTTTAAGTCCAGTAGTGTCAGGGTCCAGACTATAGTTTGGTTCCAGCCCAGTGGTGTCAGGGTCCAGACTATAGTTTGGTTCCAGCCCAGTAGTGTCAGGGTCCAGGCTATAGTTAGGTCCCAGCCCAGTGGTGTCGGGGTCCAGACTCTAGTCTGATTCCAGCCCAGTAGTGTCCTGGGCTGGACTATAGTTTTTAGGGAGCTGGATTATCGTTAGGTTCCAGCCCAGGAGTGCCAGGGTCCAGACTGTAGTTCGTTTCCAGCCCAGTCCTGGCAGGTGCTTGGGAGGCCGCGAGCGGATCAAGTGGCAGGAAGTCATCTGCGGCTGCTTGGTTTCAGCCCCAGCCCTGGTGTGGGAGGAGCGGAGGGGTTCTGCAAATACTGCAGGCTGGATTGAGGACGCTGGGGGGACATATCCAGCCCATGGGCTGTAGGTTGAGGACCCCTGATCTAGGAGGACATGACTTAGCCAAACCAAATACTCGTCAACTCCTGCACTGTGATGCCCTGCCAAGCTCTGACTCTGGACTGGCTTGCCACTGCAGCTGTCTGTCTCACTCATAGACCCTTAGAATCAACCAGGTTGGAAGAGACCTCCAACATCATCCAGCCCAACCCAGCACCCAGCCCTGGCCAATCAACCAGACCATGGCACTAAGTGCCTCATCCAGGCTTTGCTTCAACACCTCCAGGGACAGAGACTCCACCACCTCCCTGGGCAGCCCATTCCAATGCCAATCACTCTCTCTGCCAACAACTTCCTCCTAACATCCAGCCTAGACCTCCCCTGCCACAACTTGAGACTGTGCCCCCTTGTCCTGTTGCTGGTTGCCTGGCAGAAGAGACCAACCCCACCTGGCTACAGCCTCCCTTCAGGTAGTTGTAGACTACTCAGTGTTTGTAAAAATGGTTATTGGACCTACAACTACCTGAGGGGTGGTTGTAGCCAGGAGGAGGTTGCTCTCTTCTCTCAGGCAGCCAGCACCAGAACAAGAGGACACAGCCTCAGGCTGCGACAGGGGAAATTTAGGCTTGAGGTGAGGAGAAAGTTCTTCACTGAGAGAGTCATTGGCTACTGGAATGGGCTGCCCAGGGAGGTGGTGGAGTCGCTGTCCCTGGAGCTGTTCAAGGCAGGATTGGACGTGGCACTTGGTGCCATGGTCTAGCCTTGAGCTCTGTGGTAACAGGTTGGACTTGATGATCTAGGAGGTCTCTTCCAAACCTGGTAATACTGTGAGACTGTGTGATACATTTTGTTCTGGCTAGAGTGATATTTTAACTTGTGGTAGAACAACAGGGTAGTAACAACTCAGTAAGATTCTGATTTTATGTTTCTCTGAGCTATCCAAAACCAGCTGCACTCTTAGTTAACAAGAATACAATTAGCCAGAATCTTATGTTTGTACCTCAGCAACCTCCATGACCCCTGGGAGGAAAGCAGAACCACCGACTACACGAAGGAAAGACTTGCAGAAAGCAGTAGGAAGTCATGCAAATTTAACAGAAATAAAAGAGCTCCCAGTTACCCACAAGCATCAAAGCTGGAAGAGACAGATTTTTGTCTGGTGATTAAGACAGCTCCTAACCACTTTTCCAGCTGCTATCTGCTCCTAAGAAGTTATTTACTGAAGAGCTAGGAAGACAACCTAGCCTGAGGAAAACTGAGACGTTGTAATTTGAACCAAACTTTGCAGGAAGCTTAAAGATAAAGAGGAGAAAGAAAAAAGAGTTTGAAGGAACCTGCAGGAAGTAATTTTGGCTTATTTCTTCACTTCATCTTAGCAGGAGATGCAGGAGCTGCAGAAACACCTTTAAAATGTCATTGTTCTTCACAGAGTCACTGATTGCACTGGGTTGGAGAGGATCCTCAAAGGTCATCTTGTGCCACTATAAATACTTACATGCACATGTATGGGCACATGTCACAGGACCACAGGACCACAGGACGTTAAGGGTTAGGAGATCATCCAGTCCAACCCCCCTGCCAGAGCAGGACAATCCTATCTAACACAGGTCACAGAGGAACACATCCAGACAGGCCTTGAAAGGCTCCAGAGAAGGAGACTCCACAGCCTCTCTGGGCAGCCTGTGCCAGTGCTCTGGGACCCTTACAGGAAAGAAGTTCCCCCTTGTGTTGAGGCAGAACCTCTTTTGCTGCAGCTTACACCCATTGCTCCTTGTCCTATCCCAGGCAGCAGTGAGCAGAGCCTGTCCCCCACTCCTGGCAGCTCTCAGATACTTAGAAATATTTATCAAATCCCCTCTCAGTCTTCTCTTCTCCAGACTAAACAGCCCCAGGTCCCTCAGCCTCTCCTCATCAGCCATGCCCTCCAGTCCCCTCATCATCCTCATAGCCCTCTGCTGGACCCTCTCCAGCAGATCCCTGTCCCTCTTCAACTGGGGAGCCCAAAACTGAACACACTATTCAAGATGAGGTCTCAGCAGGGCAGAGTAGAGGGGGAGGAGACCCTCCCTTGATCTGCTGGACACACTCCTCCTAATACACCCCAGGATCCCATTGGCCTTCTTGGCCACAAGGGCACGTTGCTGTGCCATGGGTAACTGCAAACTGGAAGCCACCATCTTAACCCAGGTTACTCCTCTATGTTGCTGCTTCTTGCAGGTATTCTCCATCTCTGTAATGCTTTTGCCTCAGATTTGGTGTTGGAAACTGCAGCACTCAAGTGTCTTTGGGAGACCAAACACAGCCAAAGGATTATGGCTACATTTGCTTAAAATAATCAAAGCAATTTGCCTAACACCATAAGGAAGGTTTTTTTTCCATACAAAACACAGGAATGGTTCTGTATAGAGTTAAGTAACATCCTTACTATTTTCAAAGCATATGAGGGGCCTGGAACACAAACCCTATGTGGAGAGGTTGAGGGAGCTGGGGGTGTGCAGCCTGCAGAAGAGGAGGTTCGGGGCAGACCTCATTGCTGTCTGCAGCTACCTGAAGGGAGGCTGTAGCCAGGTGGGGTTGGTCTCTTCTGCCAGGCAAGCAGCAACAGGAGAAGGGGACACAGTCTCAAGCTGTGCCAGGGGAGGTCTAGGCTGGATGTTAGGAGGAAGTTGTTGTTAGAGAGAGTGATTGGCATTGGAATGGGCTGCCCAGGGAGGTGGTGGAGTTGCTGTGCCTGGAGGTGTTCAAGCACTTAGTGCCATTCTGTAGTTGACTGGCTAGGGCTGGATGCTAGGTTGGACTGGCTGATCTTCGAGGTCTCTTCCAACCTGGGATTCTATGGCTCTAGGATTCTAAGCTCTGTTTTACTATGGTTTCAAGTGGAATGTTTGGTTTATCTCGGTTGAGAAGAGCTTTGCTGGATGTCGAATAAAGAAGCCCTCAAAATGTGCTGCTTACTTTCAAAGCCAGGTGGGGTTGGTCTCTTCTCCCAGGCAAGCAGCAACAGGACAAGGGGACACAGTCTCAAGTTGTGGCAGGGGAGGTCTAGGCTGGATGTTAGGAGGAAGTTGTTGGCAGAGAGAGTGATTGGCATTGGAATGGGCTGCCCAGGGAGGTGGTGGAGTCGCCGTCCCTGGAGGTGTTGAAGCAAAGCCTGGGTGAAGCACTCAGTGCTGTGGTCTGGTTGACTGTCTAGGGCTGGGTGCTAGGTTGGACTGGATGAGCTTGGAGGTCTCTTCCAACCTGGTTGATTCTATTCTATTCTATTCTATTCTAGTCTAGTCTAGTCTAGTCCATTCCATTCCATTCCATTCCATTCCATTCCATTCTATTCTATTCTATTCTATTCTAAAAATCCCCAGGGGGCCAGAGAGACAGAGTTCTACCTTAGCCCGGAGCCAAGCACTGAACTAGAGCTGCTCAGCTTCTGAGGCCTACGTAGAAAGTTTCAGGACGACATGCGAAAGCGCAGGCTGAACAAAACCCTCTCCAGAGAAGCAGTGTCCACAAAGGCACCAAGTCAAGTCACAGAGGGTTCACCAGATAGACATTTTTCCTCATTGTAAAACATTTACTCTGAGCCCATGATGATTTCTGCAACCTCGCCAAGCTCTCATTTGAGAGCTCACATTTCAATATGCAAAGGGGACCCATAGGAAGGTTGGTGAAGGACTGTTTAGAAGGGCTTGTAGTGATAGCAGGCGAGGCAGTGGTTTGAAACTGGAGCAGAGTAGATTTAGATTAGGCACAATGAGGCACTCTACATTGCGAGTGGCAATATACTGGAGGAGGTTTACCAGGGCTGTGCCCCTGGAGGCATCAAGATCAGACTTGATGTGGTCTTGGGCAGCCTGATCTAGTTGGAGGTGTCCCTGCTAACTGCAGGGGGATTAGATAAGATAACCATTGAGGACCCCTTCCAACCTGATGCAAGCTGTGAATCTGTGTGAATCTCTGAAGATATATATATATATATATATATATGTATAAATTAAATATATATATATATGTATGATATTGATATATAAACATATATTAACACTCACACATATATATATGTGGCTCAGGAGTGACCTCATTGCTGTCTACAACTACCTGAAAGGAGGCTGTAGCCAGTTGGGGTTGGTCTCTTCTCCCAGGCAAGCAGCAACAGAACAAGGGGACACAGTCTCGGGTTGTGCTGGGGGAGGTCTAGGCTGGATGTTAGGAGGAAGCTGTTGGCAGAGAGAGTGATTGGCATTGGAATGGGCTGCCCAGGGAGGTGGTGGAGTCACCGTTCCTGGGGTCAAGAAAGGAATAGATGGGGCACTTCGTGCCATGGTCTAGGTGACTGGATAGGGCTGGGTGCTAGGTTGGACTGGATGATCTTGGAGGTCTCTTCCAACCTGGTTGATTCTATGATTCTATGATTCTCTGAAGCCATTATCTTCTTCATTCACTGCAAGCTTAACTTCAATGTTTTTTCTGCCCCCATCACACATTTGCTTCTAAAAGAAGGTTTACAGATTACAGTGACTTCTACCTTTCACATGGTTTGAATAATGCATTGCTTCAGTTTGTAGTGAGATCTAAGATATCTCTTCCTCCTTTTAGCATATACATTGAATTAATTTCAGATTAAGCTGCAGGCTATTTTGGGCAAGTCAGAGCACCTGCAGAGCATTCACTACGAATGATTGGTCTACTGCAACTGAGCATTAGCAGAGCGTGGAAGCAGATATTACTAACAACAGAAGCAGCTTTAGGTTCAAAGATCAGGTGAGGTAACATCTAAAAAGGAATGAGACACTTTTATTCTGTTGGCTGGTGAAGACTGACAACCAAATTAGTTCAGTGCTTGCAGATTCTGCGGAGGAGGCCTGACTGATGCCACTTGTCAGAGCCATCAGAGCTTAACCTTGATGTGTGTGTTTCAGCACTGTTTGCTTCTCTCTGTCACTTTCACTATGTGCCTGTTCTAATGTGTTGATTGTAATCAAGATCAGTGACCAAATGGCCATCAGTTGATTCGCATCTTGATATCCATTTAATGTTCTTAATTCATAGAATCGTAGAATCAGGCAGGGTTGGAAGGGACCACAAGGATCATCCAGTTCCAACCCCACACCCATGGGCAGGTACACCCTACCCTAGAGCAGGCTGCCCACAGCCTCAGCCAGCCTGGCCTGAAACACCTCCAGCCATGGGGCCTCAACCTCCTCCCTGGGCAACCCATTCCAGCCTCTCACCACTCTCATGCTCAACAACTTCCTCCTCACCTCCAGGCTGACTCTCCCCACCTCCAGCTTTGCTCCATTCCCCCCAGTCCTGTCACTGCCTGACAGCCTAAAAAGTCCCTTCCCAGGTTTTTTGTAGTCCCCCTTTAGATCCTGGAAGGCCACAATGAGGTCACCTGGGAGCTTCCTCTTCTCCAGCCTGCACAGCCCCAACTCTTTCAGTCTGTGCTCACAGCAGAGCTGCTCCACTCCTCTGATCATCCACCCTGCTCTTTATAGCAGCTCAAGAGATGTACAAAGTAAATGCTACACAAGGAAAATTCAGATTCACCTGCATCAAGTGTGAATCAGATATGCTTGCAGGATGGCAACTTGTGACTTAAACTCAGATGGTGGTGCTCTGGTGGAGGTGCACACTTTGGAGATGTGTGTCCAGGTGCAGCGTGTGCAGGGGACCGGCAGCAGCGCCGGGGCAGGACCTCTGCCCCCTCCCTGCACTGCTTACCTGTGTCCCCAATACACAGAAGCCTTTTGTTTTCAGGGTAGCTGACATGAGAGGTACACATCCTGGGCATTGGAGGTCCAGGAATTTCCTCCAAGGCATTGTCTGTTGAAATGCATCCCTGAGCTTTCGGCCAAGCACCTCAGTCTGAGTCTGGGAGTTGTTTTAACAGAGCCAGTCTTTAGCTTTGTTGACTGGGGAGAGACCATGCAATCTTCAGCTTTGTTGATTAGGCAGAGACCATGCAATCTTTAGCTTTGTTGATTAGGCAGAGACCATGCAATCTTCAGCTTTGTTGACTGGGGAGAGACCATGCATTCTCAGCTTTGTTTATTAGGGAGAGACCATGCAATCTTCAGCTTTGTTTATTAGGGAGAGACCATGCAATCTTCAGCTTTGTTTATTAGGGAGAGACCATGCAATCTTCAGCTTTGTTGATTGGGGAGAGACCATGCAATCTTCAGCTTTGTTGATTGGGGAGAGACCATGCAATCTTTAGCTTTGTTGATTAGGCAGAGACCATGCAATCTTCAGCTTTGTTGACTGGGGAGAGACCATGCAATCTTTAGCTTTGTTGATGAACCAGAGAGAGGATTTAGAATCTCACAGGGATGCATCAAGTGTGTAAGGAGCAAGGTTTGTTTATCTGGAGATGTTTTATCTCACCATTGTCCCAGGAAGATATCTACTTATCAGCAACCTCTGTGACTATAGCAGCTGATAAGCAGACAAGGCCACGGGTTCCTGGTGCAAGAGTGTTGTAATACAAGCTGGGGCTTGCTGTGACAGTTTTATGGGTCCCTTGATGGAGATGACCCTCACAGATGACTGATGCAGCAGTTTGGAGCCAAAAAAGCAGGCAATTAACCATGGCACTAGAGCTGACACAAGAAAATGTGGGCCAGGTTCTGACACCAGTCGGACGTGCTATAACCATGGCAACTCAGTGAGGAACTGTGATCACTGATGAGAGAAAAAAAAAGGGAAGGAAATCTTGAAAGCAACAGGGAAGTCTGGAGCTCTCCCACTGATCAAAGCCTTCAGGATCTGCAAAATGTTGTTTGATCTACAGTGGTAACTGTCTCTCTGCTGTTGCTGTTTCCTGCTCTTTCTTCCTTTTCTCCTTGCACGTGTAAGTGAAGCACAGTTTAAGTGCTTTTCCCAACCAACTGCTCACATCTTTTTTGGTTCCACTCAGGGGGGTCCATAAAATGAACCCTTCTTCTGCAAAAGTGGATCAAAACCAAATGTGACCAGCAGGACAAGAGAAGTGATTCTCCTCTTCTACTCTGCTGTCATGAGACCACACTTCTAGTCCTTGTGTCCCCAGTGTGAGTGGCATCAAACTGCTGGAGCAGGTCCAGAGGAGGGCCGTGAAGATGATCAGGGAGCTGGAACATCTCCCCCATGGGGACAGGCTGCCAGAGTCAGGCTATTCAGCCTAGTTAAGAGAAGGCTCTAGGGACACCTTATAGCAGCCTTTTAATGCCTGAAAACAGCCTACAAGAAGGCCAGGAAGGGACTTTTTGCAAAGTCTTGTAGTGATAGGAGGAGAGGGAACAGATTAAATTTGAAGAGGGTAGATTTAGGCTAGATATGAGGAAGGCATTAGGGTAAGACTCTTGAACAAGCTTTCCATGGAGGTTGTGCATGTCCCTCTCCTGGAGGTGTTCGAGGCCAGGCTGGATGAGGCTTTGAGTAGCTTGGTCTGGTGGAGCATAGAATCATAGAATCATAGAATGGTTTAGGTTGGAAGGGACCTCAAGGATCATCCAGCTCCAACCCCCTGCCATAGGCAGGGACACCTCCCACTAGAGCAGGCTGCTCAAGGCCTCATCCAGCCTGGC
>WAAF01002154.1:2654-13783 GCA_013400475.1 Tricholaema leucomelas | reverse complement strand
AGGGTTAAAAAGCAAGGTGAAGCAGCCAAGCAAAGGAGGGTGAGGTTAGAAAGCAAGATGGAGTCCAGCCAGCAGCCTCAGCTTCTCCCCAGCAGGCAAAGCTCCCCAGCGAACAGAAGAAGCAAGTGAAGTAATCTTTGTTTTGCCTTTCTTCTTTACGCATCCCAGCAAGACTGTGAGGGAAGTAGACCTCACCATTGTTTTCATTTCTCAGCCTATCATCTAGTTCTTCTCACCAAAACATGCTAGCTAGGCTCAAACTAGCACAATAGGGAGACTAAAACTTGGATGAATGCATCCTTGCATCCCTTTCCCCACCTCTACCAGGGCTGAGACTCAAAGCCATACTCCCTTTGATTGGAACAGAGCACTGTGAAATAGTTTCTCATCAGATCATAGTATTTATGTAAAAGATTTGTTTGTCAAAATCCTCTAAGGTGGACAATAGAAGGTCCCAGTCACTTTTAGAGTCATGCACAGTAACTACTGCCTTGGTGTGTTCTGGCAGAAGGAGTGCAAAACCTTCCTTAGTGCAGCTCTAAAAGTGAATCTGAATCCTTGCTTTTATTACTTACTTTATTTTTAGAGCTATCTTTACTGTTCTCTGAGTCTCATAAAGCCTGGATGGGGCACTTAGTGCCATGGTCTGGTTGACTGGCTAGGGCTGGGTGCTAGGTTGGGCTGGATGAGCTTGGAGGTCTCTTCCAACCTGAGTCTGATTCTATTCTAATAGACTTTCAAATTAATTTATCATCACGTTAACTATTGATGGCTCTGACTCTGTTGAATCCTACAAAGAAAAGAGTTTTGTGTTTGTATTTCACACTGTGGGACGTGAACAGCATCCCTCACAACTTTCAGAACGTATATCTGTGTCATTTCTCTGCAGTCACTTTGGACATCAGAGTCCCCTCTGACTGTGATCATGCCTTGTTGATCACGATGAAACTTAGGCTAGCAATACACATTATTAATTAGAATCATAGAACCATAGAATGGTTTAGGTTGGAAGGGACCTCAAGGATCATCCAGCTCCAACCCCCTGCCATAGGCAGGGACACCTCCCACTAGAGCAGGCTGCTCAAGGCCTCATCCAGCCTGGCCTTAAACACCTCCAGGGAGGAAGCATTAGGTCTCCTTAACGTAGGACTTGCCAAACAAATATAGAATCACAGAATGGTTTAGGTGGGAAGCGACCTCAAAGATCATCCAGTTCCAACCCCCTCCACCATAGGCAGGGACACCTCCCACTACAGCAAGTCGTTTACAGCCTCATCTAACCTAGCTTTGAACACCTCTGAACTACCAGAGTGGTGGTTGTAGCCAGGAGGAGGTTGTTCTCTTCTCTCAGGCAGCCAGCACCAGAACAAGAGGACACAGCCTCAGGCTGTGCCAGGGGAAATTTAGGCTTGAGGTGAGGAGAAAGTTCTTCACTGAGAGAGTCATTGGACACTGGAATGGGCTGCCCAGGGAGGTGGTGGAGTCACCGTCCCTGGAGCTGTTCAAGGCAGGACTGGACGTGGCACTTGGTGCCATGGTCTAGCCTTGAGCTCTGTGGTAACAGGTTGGACTTGATGATCTGTGAGGTCTCTTCCAACCTTGGTGATACTGTGAGACTGTGAGACTGTGAGACTGTGGTACCTCCGAGGGGGGAGCATGCACAATGTCCCTGGGCAACCTGTTCCAGTGTTTCACTACCCTCACTGTAAAGGACTTTTTGGCTTTATTGTGGCTTTGCCCCCAGTAATTATGTTATGAACTAATGCTACTGCAACCCTTTAACAGCAGTGGTCACCTTTAGTGTGTTCTAGTTCTACAACAACTACGATTGTTTACACAAAAACTAATGCACTCCACATCATTCACGTTTATGAGCCTCTAGGATATGTTTTCTTCTTCCCTTTAGTGAAATGAAGAACGCCTCAGACTTTTCTTTGGATAAACATATTCATTTTCAGTCTGCAGAAGTGAAATTATTTCTCATTGTGACAGGAACAGAGAGCACCTTCATAATAGAAATGCAGTTTTGACACAGGCTGCTTTTCACTTGGGTGCTATTTCACCTTCCAAAAATAATTGGGTGCTTTTTTCTCTTCAGATAGTTTAAGAGACATTCAAAACTGAGCAGTTGTAAGCTTTTGCTTACACAGCTGCCTTAATTTCCATTTAGAATAGAATAGAATAGAATAGAATAGAATCAACCAGGTTGGAAGAGACCTCCAAGATCATCCAGTCCAACCTAGCACCCAGCCCTATCCAGTCAACTAGACCATGGCACTAAGTGCCTCAGCCAGGCTTTTCCTGAACACCCCCAGGACTCCACCACCTCCCTGGGCAGCCCATTCCAATGCCAATCACTCTCTCTGACAACAACTTCCTCCTAACATCCAGCCTGTACTTCCCCCAGCACAACTTGAGACTGTGTCCCCCTCTTCTCTTGCTGGTTGCCTGGCAGAAGAGACCAACCCCACCTGGCTACAGCCTCCCTTCAGGTAGTTGTAGACAGCAATGAGCTCTGCCCTGAGCCTCCTCTTCTCCAGGCTGAACAAGCCCAGCTCCCTCAGCCTCTCCTCACAGGGTTTGTGTTCCAGGCCCCTCTCCAGCCTTGCTGCCCTTCTCTGGACACCTTCCAGCACCTCAACATCTCTCTTGAATTGAGGAGTCCAGAACTGGACACAGCACTCAAGGTGTGGCCTGAGCAGTGCTGAGTACAGAATAACCTCCCTTGTCCTACTGGCCACACTGCTCCTGAGCCAGGCCAGGATGCCATTGGCCCTCTTGCCCACCTGGGCACACTGCTGCCTCATCTTCAGCTACTATCTACCAGTACCCCCAGGTCCCTTTCCTCCTGGCTGCTCTCCAGCCACTCTGTCCCCAGCCTGTAATGGATTAAGTTTTAATCCTTAAACTTCTTATTCTGTAATGCAGAATTGTGATTTCACTTACCCAGGAAAAAGGAGACAGGAATTGATATTCACAGAACTGTAATAACATCTTTTCAAAGTGAAGGACACTGAGAGTAGGAACCAGAGCAAAGCACAGGCAGACTATAAAGCTCTGGTTAAAAGTTAAAAACTTTGGGGCCCAAGTTACATTTCTTCTGTCTTACCAG
This sequence comes from Tricholaema leucomelas, assembly GCA_013400475.1. Classification (NCBI taxonomy): domain Eukaryota; kingdom Metazoa; phylum Chordata; class Aves; order Piciformes; family Lybiidae; genus Tricholaema lacrymosa; species Tricholaema leucomelas. Next base: position 10,671 of record WAAF01002154.1, on the reverse strand, counting down.
TTAGAGGAAGAGGGGCAGCAAGGGACAGGTGAATAATGAACATTAATTTCTGACCATGTAGTTAGTGTCATAGAATGGTTTAAAATCATAGAATCACAGAATGTCAGGGGCTGGAAGGGACTCCAAAAGATCATCCAGTCCAACCCCCCTGCCAGAGCAGGATCACCTAGACCAGATCACAGAGAGAGACTCCACAACCCCCCTGGGCAGCCTGTTCCAGGGCTCTGTCATCCTCACAGGGAAAAAAATCCTCCTCATGTTTACATGAAACTTCCTATGCCCCAGCTTCCACCACTGCCCCTTGTGCTGCCCCTGGGCATCACCCAGCAGAGGCTGCAGCAGCTCTGCTATGAGGACAGGCTACAAGAGTCAGGACTCTTCAGTCTGGAGAAGAGAAGGCTTCGAGGAGACCTTGTAGTAGTAGCCTCCCAAGTATCTGAAGGGGACTCCAGGAGGGCTGAGGAGGGACTATTGACAAGGTCTTGTAATGACAGGAGGAGGAGTAATGGGTTTGAACTGGCAGAGGGGAGGTTCAAACTAGATGTTAGGAAGATCCTTACAGTGAGGATGGTGAGACACTGGCACAGGTTGCCCAGGGAGGTTGTGGATGCTTCCTCCCTGGAGGCGTTTAAGGCCAGGCTGGATGAGGCCTTGAGCAACCTGCTCTAGTGGGTGGTGTCCCTGCCTGTGGCAGGGGGTTGGAGCTGGATGATCTTTGAGGTTCCTTTCGACCTTACCCATTCCATGATTCTACAAAGAAACTAAGAGAAAGGAATTCTTTAGGATGAAAATATTGGAAGCTTGCTAAGATATTTTACTCTAAAAGAGTTTTCTTCAGATGCCTTTTTCTCTTGGGAGCCAAAAACTGCCTTCTGGAAGAGCAACGATAACAAAGGCAGACCAAGGTCCTAAACCAGGACCCTCTATAAAGTTTTGAAATGGAATGAAGTTGGCAGATAGTTTTCATGAAGCAAATTTCTATATGCATTCTTGAGAGTCATTTTTTAGTGACAAATTAAGCTCTCCTTAACTTGGGTTGCTGGCTTTGCTCATGAATATCTCATATTTCTAAATGGGCAAATCCTCATGGAAGCAGAGAGGAAGAGAGCAACGTTTGACATCCTGAGCCTTGCCTTGTTTTTGCAACATCTGCCCCTGTGTAATGTCACTCAAAACCAATCAAGCTGAAATAACTTAGTGTAAGAGGAAAAAGCACCTGGTAATCATTCTCTGAACTCTGGAGATGGGTTTGCTCAGTTTGAGTTTGTGGTGCAAGACCAATAAAGGCCCTAAAAGCTCAGGTTGGCTATGATGGTTTTGGCTCTGTTGGCTGAACAGTGACATAGATATTTTATTTGCGATGTGATTTATAAGATCAAGTTGGTTAACATTGCTTCAGGCCAACAGCTGTTCTGTCCTCCTCTGACTGTGGCTTCTCACATCACTGCTAAATAGCACTTTGGAATGGCAGGAGAGAGTTTTCTTCATAAATTGGAGAAATGTAAAATATGCTCTAACATCTGATATAATGCTGAGAGAATCCTAGAGTCATGGAGTCAACCAGGTTGGAAGAAGCCTCCCTGGCTGTTTCCTTAGGATTAAGATGATAGAATAGAATAGAATAGAATAGAATAGAATAGAATAGAATAGAATAGAATCAACCAGGTTGGAAGAGAGCTCCAAGATCATCCAGTCCAACCTAGCACCCAGCCCTACCCAATCAACCAGACCATGGTACTAAGTGCCTCATCCAGTCTCTTCTTCAACACCTCCAGGGACGGTGACTCCACCACCTCCCTGGGCAGCCCATTCCAATGCCAATCACTCTCTCTGTGAAGAACTTCCTCCTAACATCCAGCCTAGACCTCCCTCAGCACAGCTTGAGACTGTGTCCCCTTGTTCTGTTGCTGCTTGCCTGGCAGAAGAGACCAACCCTGCTGTGTTCAAGAAGAGACTGGATGAGGCACTTAGTGCCACGGTCTGGTTGATTGGCTGGGGCTGGGTGCTAGGTTGCTTCCAACCTGGTTGATTCTATGATTCTCATAAGAAATAGTTGCTCAAAGAGCTTAACAATCCAGGGTTAATATAGTAGTGAATGTATCTACCTGACATGATATCTACACCTCTGTAGTAAAGAGTTCTTCATTCCATTTCGCCATATCTGCTAGATGAGAGTTTGCTCACAAGTAGTTCACTTTCAGTTTGCTAGTGTTGATCCATCATCTATGTATAATATTTTGTAAGCCTTTTAAAAGCACTTTTAATAGAATGATTGTAAGTCTTTGCAAATTCAGGGCCCTGGATACAGCACACACCCTGTTAAATTACTTGTGTTGTCTGTGTGTGTACATGGATATGGATTATGGAAATACCCTGTGTGTGCAGACTGACTGTTGGTAGACTGACAAGTACATAGGGCTGCACACACTTGGAATCATAGACCCATAGAATCAACCAGGTTGGAAGAGACCTCCAAGCTCATCCAGCCCAACCTAGCACCTAGCCCTAGCCAATCAACCAGACCATGGCACTAAGTGCCCCATCCAGGCTTCTCTTGAACATCTCCACAAGCTACATGGGAAAAGCTGTGGCAAGCACTGACCCAGGCACAGATGCGATGTCAGAGATGAGCATGGAGTGAAGGTCTGCACTGCTGGAGGAGGCTGACCATGTCCTTCACCAGACAGTGCTAATGATCCTCCAAGTACATGGAGAGAGTATGTGGAGAGTCTGACCTCCAAATAAACACTGGCAACCCCTTGCCATTTCCAGCAACAGAAAAACCCAAAGCATGCAATATGTAATTCAGAAAAGATCTGCTTTGGAATAAAGCAAAGGGCAACTTTGCTCAAACATTGCAGATGTCTGAAGCAGCAGATTTCTCCTGTGGTCACCAGCAGAGCCAGCTGGTTTAACAGTCTTACTCTCTCTCTGTTTAGACAGAGGCTCTTTTCTAACCTTCTTGTGAACCTAAGGGAAGGATACAACTGGCTGCTTTTAATTTACATTCTAAACATGCCACATGACAACTCAAGAAGTTATTTCAGTCCTGACTTACAACCAATACAAATATCTGCAAAAGGGAGGCATGTGTCCAGTTTCCCAAGCATTCTGTCTTGGGCTGATGAATACATACATGCTCTAGATGTTGGTGCAGGTATTAAGCACAGATTACAAGCAACTTTTAAACTATTTAACAATTCAAGTGTCTGTAGGCTAATTACAATGCAAAAAGCTCACGTCAAGGAGGTCACATTTCTCCCTGGGGTGTTTTTCCTGTATTGTGCCACAGCAATGAACCCTTAAGGAATTTTGTAAGTAGATGTGGCAAAAACACTGATTGCAAATTTATTTTTCTTACCATTTGTGTGTGTTTTCTTTCTCTCCAGAACTTCTGCCCTTAGATGAGGGATCCGAACAATTCTTTTTACAGTTGTGCCGCAGATTCTGAGGTCGAAAGTGCTTAAAGTTTAAAGTCTCTGGGTAGAAGCAGACAGCACAGAACAGCAAATGCATGCAAAAATCTAGAGACAGTTTAGGCACCTACAAGGAAAGGGTTGGGAGTGCATAAAAGTGCGTTCCAGATACTAAAATTATAGTGCCAGCTAAGCACAAGATTTTCAAGGAGGCCAACGAGGTTTCCATGGCCTCTGTTGTACTGTGCTAGGGCACCATGAGTCACTTTGGCACAGGATGGAACTGAGGCTCCCCTGTGTGAAATTAAGATTAGCCCTCTCCTCCAAAAGAGCACTTACACATAAAGACCACTAATCAAGACTGGGGTTGTCTATAGGCAGTTAGTAGGAGCAAATCATAGAATCATAGAATGGTTTAGGTTGGAAGGGACCTCAAGGATCATCCAGCTCCAACCCCCTGCCATAGGCAGGGACACCTCCCACTAGAGCAGCTTGCTCAAGGCCTCATCCAGCCTGGCCTTAAACACCTCCAGGGAGGAAGCATCCACAACCTCCCTGGGCAACCTGTGCCAGTGTCTCACCACCCTCACTGTAAAGAACTTCCTCCTAACATCCAGTCTAAATCTCCCCTCTGCCAGCTTAAACCCATTCCCCCTCGTCCTGACATTCCCAGACCTTGTCAATAGTCCCTCCCCAGCCTTCCTGTAGGCTCCCTACAGATACTGCAAAGCAACTCTAAGGTCTCCTCGAAGGAACCAATAACTAAACTTGATCTTTAAGACAGTCTAAATGACCCAGATTAAGACATAAAAAATCTGGCCATGACTTTAGCCATGTCAATGTGGTCCTGCATGATTTTTCCAAGTTATGTAGTCCAAGTTCATTTAGAATCATAGGATCAGTCAGGGTTGGAAGGGACCACAAGGATCATCTCATTCCAACCCCCCTGCCATAGGCAGGGACACCCTATCCTAGATCAGGCTGGACAGAGCCTCATCCAGCCTGGCCTTAAACACCTCCAGGGACGGGGCCTCGACCACCTCCCTGGGCAACCCATGCCAGGCAAAGGACTATGGCTTGTCCAGACATGTTCCCTTGTTTCCCCTCCTTCTGTGCTGGGGGAAGCAACTGCAGGAAAGGAAAACGAAATCCCTGGCATCATCTAATATGGTCAAGCTTGGAAAAGTGCCATTCTGACTGGCTAATCTATGTCCAAAGGCCCATCAGTCTCAGGCCAATATTGATAAAAAGAGATGAGCAAGCACCACAGTGTGCTGCTGTTGCTGCTGCTGCCACCTCATTTCATCCTGAAATTGCCTGGAAACTGCCTGCTTTGAGGTTACCAGGAACAGGCTCTAAATGCCTCCACACAACCATCTTGCATTGCCAGAGTGACATCATGCCAAGACTGCACACCACATCGCATCCTGCCTGCTCCTCTGCAAGGCTTCTTCTGGACCAGGAACCAGCTCAGAGACTGCTATAGACTGCCAGCTTCCTGAGAAAAGAGCCTGGGAAACTCCAAAGCCCCTAACGGCTTTGAGGCCACTGGCAGCAACCCCTCCAGGTGCTTTGGGTACTGTCTGAGTAAATACTTTAAACCTCAGGGTTCTGCACTTTGGCCACAACAACCCCAAGCAATGCTACAGGCTGGGGACAGAGTGGCTGGAGAGCAGCCAGGAGGAAAAGGACCTCAGGGTACTGGTGGATAGTAGGCTGAAGATGAGCCAGCAGTGTGCCCAGGTGGCCAAGAGGGCCAATGGCATCCTGGCCTGGATAAAGAACAGTGTGGCCAGTAGGACAAGGGAGGTTATTCTGCCTCTGTACTCAGCACTGGTCAGGCCACACCTTGAGTACTGTGTCCAGTTCTGGACTCCTCAATTCAAGAGAGATGTTGAGGTGCTGGAACATATCCAGAGAAGGGCAGCAAGGCTGGTGAGGGGCCTGGAACACAAACNATTCTATTCTATTCTATTCTATTCTATTCTATTCTATTCTATTCTATTCTATTCTATTCTACTCTAACTCACAAATTGCCTTTTCTGCCGTAAGCAGAAAGCAGCTTCCTGTGTCCCCTGGTGGATAAGCAGCATGATTGACCACAAGAACCTTCTCCTCCAGCATGATGTTTGCATTTGCCACTCGAAGAAAACAGGTGCTCCAGTCTTGCCTGTGTCCTGGTTGTATGCATTTCCAATCGGTGCATTTCCAAACCTTGTGAACAAGTTTTCTGGTGAGTTTTAGTGTCAATAAACAGTTTACATAGTTATTAACAATCTTCAACTGGGTATCAGAATCAATACAGATTGTTAATTTTGCATAATCCATCACACTTAGTGACATAGTTAAGTTGTGGACTTGGTAGTGTTAGTTAAGTGTTGGACTCAATGGTATGAAGAGTCTTGACTAAGCTAAATTGTTCTATGATTCTGTCATCACCCTTAGCTCACCACAAATGTAATGTTATGTGTACTACTACTGATATCTTCTATGTTTTGCCCTCTGGACTCTCAAAATAAGCATAAGAAAATAATCAAGGCTGAGAAGACTGTGTGTGGGTGTCTAAATTAGGCATTGTGCAACGTTACTGGCAAGGCAGATGGTCCCTTGGAAAAAAAAGATCATCTCCTACTGAGAACAAGAAGCCACAGAGCACAAATTTAGGAGGCAGTTTGGATCTATAAGGATCTCCGTGTGCATTGAAGGTCCCAGCTTCTACTCAAAGCCAGTAGATCAGCCTAATGGTTTCTCTTTGCACTGGCTAAGTAAAATGAATGTTTATCTTTTTCCTTGTGCAAAGCTTCTTCAGCCCTGAGTGGGAGATACACTCACTGTAGGAGCTAAATGAAAAGCTAAGAAAATAAAACACATCTTCCAACAGTTCTGCAAGAGACTTTAAAATCTTTAACTGTTCCCTTTGTACAAAATGTTATCCAAAACTTCAGTGGAAGCTTCTCTGCTCTGAGAATGTCAGTGGCTAGGAGACATTCAGGAGAGTGTATGTTGCTTTAGTGTAAGGTTACAAAAAGAGTTTAAATTACAGCATGCATAGAATCAGAGAAAGGCAGGGGCTGGAAGGGACCTTGAAAGATCGTCTGGTCCAGCCCCCTTGCCAGAGCAGCTTGTACCTGTAGGGGAGGTACATCTGCCCTCTGATCATCTCTGTGACCCTCCTTTGGACCCATTCCAGCAGTTCAATGTCATTCCTGTGTTGCAGATGTCAGAACTGGATGTGGTACTCCAAGCTCTCTTGAGAGCAGAGGGGCAGAATCACATCCCTCACCCTTCTGGGCACACTTCTTCTGATGCAGCCCAGGCCATTGTTGGCCTTCCTGGCTGCAAGTTCACATTGCTGGCTCATTTTGCATTTTTCATCAACTGGCAGCCCCAAGTCCTTCTCCTTGAGACTGCTCACAGCTCACTCCTTGACAAGCCTATACTTGTGCTAGGGATTGCCCCAGCTCAGGTGTAGGACCGTGAACTCAGCCGTCTTGAACTTAACGAGGTTGGCATTGCATCCCTTCCCTCTGTCGTGTCAACTGGACCACACAACTTGGTATCACCCACAAATTTGCTGAGGATGCAGTCAATCTCACTATCCATACCAACAACAACAATGTTGAACAGCACTGGTCCACATACTGACCCCTGTGGAACACCACTTGTCACAGGTCTCCATTTGGACATTGAGCCATTGGCCATAACACTCTGAGTTTGAGATCAGATCATAACAACTCACTACTTCTCTGCAGGGGCATGTTCAACACACTGCATTAACTTAATGGCATTAATTCGTGATGGATGAGAAAGAAATCAAGCAGGGGGCAGGGGAAAGATCATAGAATCATAGAATCAACCAGGTTGGGAGAGACTTCTGAGATCATTCAGTCCAATCTATCACCCAGACCTAGCCAATCAACTAGACCATGGCACTGAGTGCCTCATCCAGCCTTTGCTTGAACACCTTCAAGGTGAAGAAGTCAGGCTTGATAATGAAAGAGGGAATTCAGAGAACATAACTTCAATTATGTTATGTATTTTCCTTAGCTTTAGAAATATATCATAACTAATCCTAGCTTAATTGCTATTTCTTTTACATCACAATACTTAAGAAGACAGCCATCTCAAATTCCATTCAAGTGTAAACTAACTCCTATCTGAGATGAGTTTCTTTATTTATTTAATCTCAGTGTTTATTTAACATTCATCCTAGAACAGAAACTGTGCCATGGATCTGTGTTCCTCTTTTGATTCTGTCGTACTCCAAAATGTATTCCAAGGCCAGATCTGCATGCTGTGACCATGGGGGACATAGTACCCCTGGAAAACATACCCATTAAAAGGCAGAAATTACAAGTCAAAGAGCTGACATATTTGCTACATGTACGCTGGAGTTGACAGTGATCGTGAGTTACCTGAGAAATATCACTAAGGTGGTGCCTTTGGTAGTTCAGAGGCAAGCAAAAATGCTACTATCAAAATCAGCAGCATCAAGGGAATGATGATCAAGACCAAAAGCACAAGAAGAGAAGAAGAGAAGAGAAGAGAAGAGAAGAGAAGAGAAGAGAAGAGAAGAGAAGAGAAGAGAAGAGAAGAGAAGA
>WAAF01002153.1:0-60832 GCA_013400475.1 Tricholaema leucomelas | reverse complement strand
TGTCAACAGTCTCAATTACATGGGTAAATTAAAAAAAAAAAAGGAAACTATTTGGAATTGTGATAATTTAGAACTGGAGGTAAGTAAAAAGTCAATCAAATTTGCATTTAGTATACAATTTTATATAACATATGAGTGGCTTTTAAGAAAAATAGTGATCCCCTTCCTTATTTATTGTTCCATATAAATGAAGCTTTAATAACTAGCATAGAATATTATTGAGGGTGCATTCAATCTCTTCATCCAGGTAATTGATGAAGAGATAAAACAACACTGGCCCCAAAACTGAGCCCTGAGGGACTCCACTTGTGACTGGTTGCCAGCTGGATTTAACCCCACAGACCACAACTCTCTGGGCTTAGCCATCCAGCCAGTTTTTAACCCAGCAAAGAGTCCACCTGTCTAAGCCATGAGCCGCCAGCTTCTCCAGCAGCATGTCCTTTCTACAGAGTTATATTAACTTATAGCAATGGAAAACTCAGCTAAAAGGATCTACATGGCTCCTACTAGGATTCAGTACAGCTCCATTCTAGCCTTTATATTACTACAACATCAAACTGCAGAGATAGATAAGAGCTACATTTAATTAAAGTAAGATGGAAGTCCTTAGCAATTCTTACTAATGTAAAAGAAATAAGTTTTGCTTATTCCATTGCAAATTTCAAACTCAGTTGAACACCTTTTACTAAATCAAAACCTAAACACAGTTTGTTTTTTAGAAAGCTTGTGTATCAGTTTGAAAACTCTCATGAAATTTATTAGATATTGTTAATATTAAAGCTGATTAAAATCTACTAGTGTACTAGTCAGTACACCAATGTAGCAGCATTTGAGCTTTGTAACGGGAATGATTTAATCTAATTTTTGGTAATCGACTTAATCTATAGACATTCTGTGATATTTATAAATCCAAGAAATATTGTGAATCTTTTGGAGCAGAACAGTACAAAAATGTCTCAATCACAATTTGCTCTTTTCTTCAATCAAGAAGTAACAGATTCATGATTAATTGAGAGAACAGATTATGTCAGCTGGAGTTAACAGTGCCTACTTTGTTCCATTGAATGCTATTTTCCCACACCTAACTCTCCCAAACATCCATGCAAGCTTCATGTTGGACATTTGTCACTTGGAGCGATGGATAATAAATGCCATTCATCCACTGTCTGATTCAGATTTAATATTCAGAATGATTTGGCCCACAGTTAAAGGGCAGTATTACTTCTGCTGCTTATTATTCCTGTGATTTACAACCTAGTACCATAAAATAAAGTTAAAAAACCCCAAAACTTTTCTTGTCAATATGCAATAGTTGGTGGATAATTTTACTACTTGACCTTATCTTCTGAATGAAGAAAAAAAATATCCATTTGATTAAGGAGTGAAACATTTTGTCTGTTTTAGAATGTGTACATTCCAAAGTTACATTACATTCTAAATTTATATTGAGACTAGATCTGAGCATGAAACTCATCTATAACATTTCAAATTGCAAAGTAACCCCTATGGCTAACATCATTGCCAACACTTGCTAACTGCTAACTGTCAGGGACCAGGATGTGCTGCATGATCATGAAGAAGTAATATAGATCAGTTAAAGAGTAAAGATACTGTGAATGTTACACAAGTGCCTGCAGAGGCAGGATACTTTCTCACAAAACAAGAGGATGTTTCCCAGAAAACAACAGCATACTTGTGGCAAAAACAGAAGCAGGTGTCTGATAACAGTAGCTACACGTAGAAAGCGTGACTATTGCTCCTACCAATTATTACTCTGCTTAAGTCGTATGATCAAGACAAATTAACCACTCATTATATACATGCTGGGTAGGTGGTCGTATGTATGGGACTCTGAATAGTATATAAGGTGCATAACTTCCCTATTAAAGTTGGATTTGGATTTGCATCATATTGGTGTGTCGTCCTGTCCCGCTCGCACGAAACACATGCGACAGCTAACATAGTTGTCTTCCATTCCAATGCAACTGGATGAAAGGAGCAAATGTACACTCCACTTGTTTCTCTTCTGGTGTAAGAAACACCACCGTAAATGCAATTGCCTTATCTGTGTGGGTTTAACTCAGGGATAACTCCTCAAAGAACTCTGAAGAGGCTCAAGATGGCACCTAGATTGGCAGTCAGCAGTGTAACACACTTTGGAGTTTGGCATGGAAATGTAGAGATCAGACAGAAATCTTTGCAAAGTAAAAAGTACAGCTGGAAGACAATGTCTGAAGCTACATGCCTCAAAGGATGTGCTGCAAACTCAAAGAACTCAAAAAAAGGGAGTATATCCCATTCTTCCAGCCAAACCAGAAAGACAGGGGAAGCAGTTCTGTTCTGCCTGTTTGCTAAAATTAGTCTATTTGCTGAAAAACATTAACTGAAGAAATTTCATTAAGAAAACTGCGATGCCTCTTATTGCTCTAAACATGCACCTCTATATAAAAATATTTGTATGTATGCTCATAGTGAAAGAGTGAGAAAATCACATGCAAAATTAGTGAGTTATAGCAAATAAACACCAACCAAAACAACAGGATTTATTACAATTATTTAAATAATCCCTATCTTATTTTAGCTACAACTAGGTAGAACTAACTTTGTGAATGTAGTTACATATGGTCTAGAAAAAAAAAAAAAGAGACCTTAATTGAATGGATGTGGTCATTACTCTTGAGATTGATGTTGTACAATTCCATACTTCACACAGAATCACAGAATTAACCAAGTTAGAAAAAACCCTCGAGATGATCGACTCCAACCTATCACCTAATACCTTCTAATTAACTAAGTCATGGTACTAAGTGCCTCATCCAGTCTCCTTTTAAACACCTCCAGGGATGGTGACTCCACCACCTTCCTGGGCAGCCTATTCCAATGCCAATCACTCTTTCTGTGAAGAATTTCTTCCTAATATCCAGCCTAAACCTGCCCTGGTGCAGCTTGAGACACTGGATGTTAGGAGGAAGTTCTTTACAGTGAGGGTGGTAAGACACTGGAACAGGTTGCCCAGGGAGGCTGTGGATGCTTCCTCCCTGGAGGCGTTTAAGGCCAGGCTGGATGAGGCCTTGAGCAGCCTGCTCTAGTGGGAGGTGTCCCTACCTATGGCAGGGGGTTGGAGCTGGATGATCCTTGAGGTCCCTTCCAACCTAAACCATTCTATGACTCTATGATTCTGTGCTCTTGTTCTGTCACTAGGTGCCTGGGAAAAGAGACCAATCCCACCGGGCTATAGCCTCCTTTCAGGTTGTTGTAAAGAGCAATAAGGTCTCCCCTGAGCCTCCTCTTCTTCCCCAGGCTAAACAACCCCAGCTCCCTCTCCTCACAGGACTGTGCTCCAGCCCCCTCACCAGCCTTGTTGCCATTCTCTGGACATGTTCAGGCACTTCAACATCTTTCTTAAAGTGAGGAGCCCAGAACTGGACACAGTACTCAAAGTGTGGCCTAGCCAGAGCTGATTACAGGGGCAGAATGACTTCCCTGGTCCTGCTGGCCATGCTATTCCTGATAGAGGTCAGAATGTCATTGGTCTTGGCCACCTGGGCACACTGTTGGTTCATGTTCAGCTACTATTTACCAGAACCTCTCTGCCTGGCTGCTCTCCAGCCACTCTGTCCCCAATGCGCTGCGTGCGGTTGTTGTGGCCAAAGTGCAAACTCAGCACTTGGCCTATGCCCATTTGTCCAGCCTGTCCAGGCTCCTCTTCAGGGCCCTCCTACCCTCTAACAGATTAACACATACTCCCAACTTGGAGCTTTATAGGAATTTAATAACTAAATTTTGGAAGAATATTCTTAATGGATTAATTCCACAATTCTACAATGATAAAGACTGAAATTGACTGGTTTGGATAAATCGTCAGACTGCAGTAAATAACTGGATAAACTGCAGTAAATAACAGTATAAACTGCAGTCATTAGATTCAGTCGAGAATTCTAGGTGCATTTGTATTAAATATGCTGTCTCTCTGCGAGGTGAGTTAAAGTGATGTCACAGGATGAGCTGTATGTGCTGCTGATATTCGTTACCATGCTGTGTCATGCCAGCTTCAAAATGAAAGTGCTGGCTAGAGCAAAATATTTTGGGGCTTGAAGTCCACATTTTAAAATGAGAGGCTTCTGGTTCCAGTTGCTGCTTTGGGTTTCTGGATTTGGATTGTTGATCTTTCCACTGAGCAGGCTGTGGATTGATGGGGTGGGAGATTGTCCTGGTAGGGCATAAACTCTGCTAGCCAGTTTTAACCCTGGCTCTCCTCCTGCTGTTGTGCTGGGGTCTGAGAGTGCATAGATTAAGCAAACAATAAAGGTTTTGCCCCAGCAAAGCGTTGAGGGCCAGGGGGCTTAGCACCTCATGTCAGGTGTCTTGTGCTGCCCTCAATGTGCCTGCATAGTCAAAGGAGGCAGGAAGCTTTGAATTCATTGGGCAGAACAATGGTGCTAGTGCCTATTGGCCAGTTTGATTTCAAAACTGAGTATATAAAGGGGGATGATTTAGGAAGGTGCATCTTCTTACATTTGCCTTTCTACAGCTGCCTTTCTATGTGTAGTCTTTCTGCACCATGCCTTTGCCTGCACGGAGCATCTCCTTGTTAGCTGCTCGTTACCAGGTGGCCATGTGTTTGCAGCTCACACTAGTGGCTTAGCAGCATCTCCTTCCTCCTCTGCCTGAAATATTTGTATTTTTACCCCGGGATCATTGTGAGTTTGAAAGTGTCTTTCATACAGGAGACTTACTCAGGGGCCAAATGCGTTGTGAGTATATGCCAAGACTGCATAGGTATCAGTTAGAGTTTTCCTGTTCTCGTGTTACTGTTTTCCAAGTTCTGGTTGATTAAACTGTTTAATTCTATGCAATTGCTTCTTGTCGACCAAAAATCCAAAGAATCTCAGTGATTTTCCCTCATTTTTAAGATATTAATAATAAAAAATAATATTAATACAGAAAATAATAGTAATACTTCATAACCTATTATTAATTTCTGGTACAAATATGGTGCAGCAAGCAGGGTTTTCAATAGCAGAAGCATTGCACAAAACTGATTATGAATTAACAGTATCAGACTTGGCCTGGACTGAACGAAACAGGAGGAACCCAGCAAAGATGGCTGAGGAATTACTCAAGGCTTCCCACGATCTCGCTGCACTACTGGTGGCATGCTTTATTCAGGCACTAGTCGAATTTGATAAGTTTGAGGAACAAATTTAACATTATAAGGAGGGGATTACTTCATTGGAAAGGGAGTTAGAAAGGTCAGAGGCGAACTATACAGGGCTGACTGATTTATTCGCGTTGCAGATCAGGGAATCTAGCGTGAATATTAGAGGCTCAGCTGAAAGCAGCCAATCGGGCAGTCCTCTGGCAGACAGGCATATACTGCCTGGTGCTCAGTCCCCTGCGCCTTCTTTGATGCAGTTCCCAGAGCCGCAATCCCATGAAAGGGATTTTAAGGGCATAAATGAAGATTCAGCATTTTTAGTGTGGGCTACTGATTTAAAGCCATTAAGAACACAGGACGAGCTGGCTCTGTCCACTGCCACAGGCTGGAGCTTTGCACCCGCTCGCAGCGTGCCAGCTGCAGGTTCTGCTGAGCCCAGACCGCACCCTTCGCGCAGCCACTCTCTGGCTGCTTTATCAAGTTTTCTGTCCGCCATTTTTCTGGTAGCTGCAATTTCTGCCAGGCAGAATTTCTCCACCATGGAGCTGCACCCCACACTGCCTGGCTCCTGGCTGCAGCCGCACCCTGAGACGAATTCATCTTTTTTGTCTCATTTTCAGCCAACACCCCTCTGCGCAACCATTCGTATGCCACTTCTCCGGGTCATGCCACCCGTCATAAGTCATAATTGATTATTAATTTCTGGTACAGAGATATATTGCTGACTTCTGCCCCTGCTTCTGCATGTTACTGTGTTTTCCTGCAACTAGGCTAAGGTAATTTTGCGTTGTATTATCTCAACCCTATCTCACATGAAGGGTTTTTTTGGTGTTACTTTTCCTCCCGTCCATGTCAGGTGAGGGGGGTGTGTGTGAGAGGTGGCTGTGTTAAGGCAGCACAAGGCATACATTTGAACATTAAGACAGATTTTGGTAGATAATTGTCATTCTGACTTTAGCTCAGAATCAGCATTGAAAGGCCTAACCTGAGCACTTCCTCCGCAGCAAATCAAGGACTCTGTTACTTTTCTAGAGTATTTCCAGGTTTCCAAATGCAATACATGTGATTTTAGTTTAAGTAACAACTAAATATTTACAATAAACACAGCCATTTATATACATTTACTGTGTATATATATATATATACACGCATATCAGAATAAAACCTGATAATGAGGTCACTGCTCACGAAAGCTAAATTCAAGTATTTTGACACAGCTATAAGAAAACAACTGAAAATCCGTTTAGATTTGGAAAACTTGACTTGTGCCTTGAAGCAAAAATATTGCACATTTTTATCACCAGAAAACAGAGTTTACATGGTGACATGATTTGTATTTTAGCTGCAGCCTGTTACTTCTGGGAAATGAGATTAAATAAGATTCTATTCACAGTACAGATTACAGTCCAGTAGCAAAACTCTGCAGAAGGAGACAGAGGACCTGATAGATGATGTTTGATGTCACAATAGTAAGACCTAAAAACAACAGCCTTCTTATTTCAGATGAAAGCTGCTGCCAGAAGCCTCAGTGCTAAGCAATAGCTTAAACCCAGATATTTACTAATTTGCCATTTAAGCTCTGTGGTCTGATGTCTCATTCTGCCTAGTTGCAAGATATTGATGTGGTTTTGAAAAAAGTGGTTATGGAAATTTTTTGATGATGGCTTCTGAGGCTTTGTAGAATTGCATGCATCAGCCTGTTGTCCAAAATGTCAGATCAGTGAAGTTGTGTTAAAGATGATTCACAAATTCAGAGAAAACATATAATGGGCCAAAGTCATGCTTGGTGCAACTCCAATGAATTTAATAGAGTTACATGAGGAATTGATTTTTATTAATCTTGGATAAAACTATTCAGATACATTAAATTTTAGCTAAAAAATAATAAATGTGGAAGGATAACATTATGACTTGAAGCTTTGGGGCCCACAGGCCTGATTCCTGATCTCATCTCTATGATCAGTACACAGATTTACTTCAACCTGTTTCCTTGGAAACCATTTCCTCCTGCAGCCATACTTCCAAAAATCCTCCCGATGGACTGAATCACTTCTTAGATGATTCATCCCACGTGGAAGGCTCCAAGCTGTATGGTAGAGCAACTCTAAGATACTCTACAGCAAGAAGTTGTATTGCTGAACACAGTGAGTACTTGAGGCCCAGCATCACACACCCAACAGGGGTTGCCATCTGGGGAACCAAGCCCAGGGAAATGTCTTTCTAACTATCATCAGGAAGCAGTTACCAGAGGTCCAGAAATGTGAAGATTTGAAGTTTCTATAAGGTTTTGGTTACTCCACCTAACAGTTGCAGACATTCAACTTACACAACTTGATAGCAAAACCATAAAACTTTAAACTTTCTTCTCTATCTACTATGTGTAGACAGTGGCAGTACAAGGCAAAATGATTGCTGTGATATATCTGGTACAAAACCAGAAACAAAGAGGGTGTTTCTTAAAAGAAAACATGCTGCATGTACACTTTGATTAGCTCACGGCAGGAAAAACTTGAAACACTTACACCAGTCTTTAGAATTTCACACATCCTCACTGGATTGACTCCCTGGCTTAAGGAAAGCAATGACTTTTCTAATCTTTGGGTTTTTTTCCCTCATCATTCAAAAGCCCACCCAGGCAGCATGTAATTCATCCAGACAGGAAATATTCCATTGTGTGGGCCAGATTACTTGGAAATGATTCACTTGTACCTGATTTCAAAGCTTTTGGCATAGACCTATAGTACATTCTACTCTGCAGTCATTCTTGCCCCAGTGTTCCATGTGCAGTGCAAATAAGCTGCTAGAGGAGATGTTAGGAATGTTCAATGGCTTCAAATTAACTTGGATTTAAAAGTTTCATCTGGGATTTATGAAAAGGAAACAGAGAAGAAATCTTTTGGGGAGGGAAAAACCCTGCAGAAAAGGCTACATGTCATGAAATTGCTAACCCAGAAGAGAAAGTTTATTTTCTCCTAGACCGTAAAGTGATTTGGAGTTCAGTATCTTAACTCACCCCATAATGATGTGTATATAAGATCGCACCACTTTCCCCACAATCTCTTTCCTAGTTTATTCAGTATTATAGAGTGTGACTGTTCAGCACAGGTGGAGGAAATAAGATAAACACAACCTTTGCTGCTGTTTTGCTATCTCATTTTTAATGTACACAATGAAAGCACCTGTGAGAGATCTGCATCCTGTCTGGATACAAGTAGGAAATCATTTTCCCATTGTATTTAAATACTTGAGATCACCTCTCTCTCTCCTTTCATCTGATACTATTTTGCATCACATTCAAAAAGGATTCCTCAGGACTGGAATGTAACAGAAAGGTAAGAACATTAAAGGATAAAAATCTTCTGCGCCCCTTCTTATCCAAAATTTCTTGTATTGCATCAAGTTGCTGATGCAATTCTAAAAAGAGATGTGAAGGCAAGACTCTAAACCATAAATCTCACTGGGTTTTATTGTTTTTTTTTCAGTGTTGGTAAACATATCATGTATTCTGACATATTTTGAACCCAAGAGACTGAGGAACAGTCTCTGAGGAACATATATTGTTATGACAGGCTTATCTACTAAGAAACAAACCAACATTGTCTGAAACAAACTTGTTTTGCGCTTATTCATTACCTGAGCTAACTATTATAGACCTCTCTTCACAAACCTGAGCTCATATTTCCCACAGAAGTGACCTAAATATTTCCTATCCTATTATTCATCCTAGGTCAGATGGAGTGGTTTTTGTTTTATTTTGTTTTTTAATCAGCTTCAAAATATCTCAGTGAGAGCCACTGACAAAACATGACACACATCTTGCAAGATTGAATACATTGCACATAATACACTAATCCTTTTATATCTATCTTTAAAGTCACCTAAGTTCACACTAAAAATCAGCATCAGGTGAAACACTAGTACCAGCAAGGGGATTCTCTCTGCAAAGCTGTACAGATTCACCAGAAGAATGAATGAAGAGTTTCTCTAGAGACAGACAAACAAATGTCTAGGTTCAGACAGATTAGATTGTTTCCTAAAGATTAGTGGACATAGCCAAAGAATTATATAAGCAATCAAAATTGTGTTTCTGTGGAAAAGAAAACAAAACCTGTGTTGGTGTTAGCATTTGAACAGCTTTCAAGACAGGAGAGTTTCAGTTGAAAAGTAGGCACATTGTACTGGGCTCTAGACAGCTAATGAGAAACTACCTGTCTCAGGGAGTTTATTATTCGAAGACATGACAAATATGCAGTGGAGGGCAGAAGAGAAGCAAATGAAATGAGTTACTTGACCTGACATTCTAAATCCATGCTAGATTAGGAACTGTAATTAATCTAGAGTCCAAGTGTAATGCTAATCCATTCTACTACACTGCCTTTCTCATTGATATTAAAAGGTAATAATATCTGTATAATAATAATGTTTGCAGATAATACTAAATTGAGCAGGAGCATTGATCTGCTCGAGGGTAGGAAGGCACTGCAGAGACATCTAGACAGGTTAAATACATAGGCTGAGGTTTAACGAGACCATGTGCTGGTCACAACAACCCCAAGCAATGTGACAGGGTTGGGGAAGAGTGGTTGGAAAGCAGGACAGTGGAAGAGGATCTGAGAGTGCTGGTGGTCGGCTGGCTGAACATGACAGTGTGCCTAGATGGCCAGATGCCTAGGTAGCCAAAAAAAGCCAGCTGTATCCTGGCCTATATCAAACCCAGCATGTACAGCAGGAGTAAGGAAGAGATTATGTCCTTGTACTCAGCACCAATGAGGCCACAGCTTGAGTACTGTGTTCAATTCTGGGCGCCACAGTATAGGAAAGACATTGAGGTCCTGGAGTGTATCCAGAGAAGAGCAACAGGGCTGGTGAGTGGTTTGGAGGGCAAATCATATGAGTGGCTGAGTGAGATGGTGTTGTTCAGTCTGAGGAAGAGAAGGCTAAGGGGAGACCTTATTGTCCTCTACAACTATCTGAAAGGAGGTTGTAGTGAGGCTCCCAAGTACTTCTCCCAAGTACTTCTCCCAAGTAACTAGTGACAGAATAAGAGGAAAAGGGTTTAAGTTGTGCTAAGGGAGGTTTAGATTAGACATTAGGTTAAACTTCTTTACCAAGAGAGTGGTGAGGAATTAGAACAGGCTACCCAGGGAGGTGGTGGAGTTGCCATTCCTGGAGGTGTTCAAGCAGCCTGTAGATGCAGCCCTTCAGAATATGGTTTAGTGGTCATGGTAGCTGGGTTATGGTTGTACCCAGTGATCTTAAAGGTCGCTGCCAGGCTTAGCGATTCCATGATTCTACGAATAAGCGACCACTTACATTGTCAAGAAATACTCCTAAAGTCCTTGAAAATTTCCACTGTTCTTAAGAGCACCTATGATCAAATACCTAACAATGTTTGATAAGAAAAAAAAAGTGGAATGACTCAGAAGACTTGAATGCAAACATACAGACACACCAAACACCCCAACAAACAAACCAAACCATAACTGAGAAGCAGAGGGCCATTCAATACGGCATTTAGAAACTACGTTCGATTTACTGTGAGGAAATAAAAAGTCAAACCAACTTTTCCACTGTGTCCTGAAAGAATGGAAGAGGATCAATAATCTAGCTGAATAGAATTTTCAAAACGGCTGAAGCACAGTTTTTAGGAACACATCAAGAAAACAAAATTGCTCTGACAAACAAGAAGTCCATCATGGGAAATTATGCCAAATACAATAAGAAATGTTTCCTTCCAGCTGAGGCACACTACACATGCTTCCTCAAGTATTGTGTATTTTGTCTTTTTCCCCTCTAACCTTTTATCTATTTCCACTCTTTGCACAATTTTGATTCTTTAGCATTACAAACTTGACAAGAAAAGGAAAAAAACATCCAAATATTAAAACTGCAATTCATTATGTTCACACTTTGAAGTCTCCATAGACCCATCAACTCTTCATTTTCGCTGTCATGTAGAGGAATGTACATGAATGGTCAGGCCACACCTTGAGTACTGTGTCCAATTCTGGGCTCCTCAATTCAAGAGAGATGTTGAGGTGCTGGAATGTGTCCAGAGAAGGGCAACAAAGCTGGTGAAGGGCCTGGAACACAAACCCTATGAGGAGAGGCTGAGGGAGCTGGGGTTGTTTAGCCTGGAGAAGAGGAGCCTCAGGGGCGACCTCATTGCTGTCTACAACTACCTGAAGGGAGGCTGTAGCCAGGTGTTGGTTGGTCTCTTCTCCCAAGCAACCAGCAACAGAACAAGAGAACACAGCCTCAAGTTGTGCTGGGGGAAGTATAGGCTGGATGTTAGGAGGAAGTTCTTGACAGAGAGAGTGATTGGCATTGGAATGGGCTGCCCAGGGAGGTGGTGGAGTCACCATCCCTGGGGGTGTTCAGAAAAAGCCTGGATGAGGCACTTAGTGCCCTGGTCTAGTTGATTGAATAGGGCTGGGTGATAGGTTGGACTGGATGACCTTGGAAGTCTCTTCCAACCTGGTTGATTCTATTCTGTTCTATTCAATTTTTTTTTTTTTTTTAATCCAGGTCTTTCCTGCATGGAGGAGGTAAGTCCCCAGCTACGTGCAGTCCAAGACATGCAATGCAAACAGCGGACAAAACAAAGGCAGCAGCAGCCAACAAACAAGTTGGCTAGATTTTAAAGCATTTTCATGTGTATCTTTGACTAAAAGAAACAGATAAAAATATCCCTGGAACCAATCATAAGTTATTTCAGCACAAAAGGGAGATGCACATGCCTAGCATCAAGGACTCGTGTTTACCAAAGACAAAGCAGGGTGCAAAATAAAGCCAAATATGGTGTCTCTGTGGTAGACTGAGAGGCACCAAGGCTTTTTCCACCCAGGAAGAAGGAGGGGGGCAAGGTAGGTGTTCAGGACATGTCTTGGATATGTATTTTAGGTATAATTTGAACCTTCCACCACACCATTCAATCCTTTTAATAATCTAAGGTTTATTGGTTTATCTATTACAGAATAAAGCCATGAAAACTTACTGTAAAGAATCCACTTCAGTGTTTCCTTTTATCATAGAATCATAGAATCAGTCAGGGTTGGAAGGGATCACAAGGATCATCTAGTTCCAACCCCCCTGCCACGGGCAGGGAATCCCTACCCTAGAGCAGGCTGCACACAGCCTCATCCAGCCTGGCCTTAAACACCTCCAGGGGTTGGGCCTCAACCACCTCCCTGGGCAACCCATTCCAGGCTCTCACCACTCTCATGCTGAAGACCTTCTTTGTCATGCCCAGTCTCTATCTCTGCACCTCCAGCTTTGCTCCATTCCCCCAAGTCCTGTCACTCCCTAATGTCCTGAAAAGTCCTTCCTCAGCTTTTTTGTAGGCCCCCTTCAAATACTGAAAGGCCACAATAAGGTCACCTTGGAGCCTCCTCTTCTCCAGACTGAACAGCCCCAACTCTTTCACTTTGTCCTCACAGGAGAGGAGCTCCAGCCCTCTGAGCATCCTCATGACCCTTCTCTGGACACACTCCAGCATGTCCACATCCTTCTTGTAATGGGGCTCCAGAACTGGATGCAGTACTCCAGGTGGGGTCTCACCAGAGCAGAGTAGAGGGGGTGAATCACCTCCCTCGACCTGCTGGCCACACTTCTCCTGATGCAGCCTAGGATCTGGTTGGCCCTCTGGGCTGCAAGTGCACACTGCTGGCTCATGTTGAGCTTCTCATCCACCAGCACCCCCAAGTCCCTCTCTTCAGGGCTGCTCTCCAGCCACTCACTGCACAGCCTGAATTTGTGCTTGGGATTGCTCTGACCCAGATGCAGGACACTGCACTTGGTCTTGGTCAACCTCGTGAGGTTGGCCTGTGCCCACCTCTCCAGCCTGTCCAGGGCCCTCTGGATGGCATCCCCTCCCTCCAGTGTTTCTGCTGCACCACACAGCTTGGTGTCATCAGCAAACTTGCTGAGGGTGCACTCAATGTCTCTATCCATGTCACTGACAAAGATGTTGAACAAGACTGGTCCCAGGATTGATCCCTGACGGACTCTGCTTGTCACTGGCCTCCACTTGGACATGGACCTGTTGACAGCCACTCTTTGGGTGCAGCCATCAAGCCAGTTCTTTATCCATTTCATGGTCCACCCATCAAACCCATGTGCCACCAGCTTGGAGACGAGGATGTGGCTCAGGACAGTGTCAAAGGCCTTGCTCAGGTCCAGGTAAATGACATCAGTTGCTCGCCCCTCACCTATTAATGTTGTGAGCTGTTCATAGAGGCCATCAGGTTTGTCAGGCAGGATTTGCCCTTGGTGCATTCAGTTTCTTTTTTTTTTTTTTTTTGATTTATGACAAGCAGACTGATGGGAAGGAGAGAAACAAATGCAAAGGCTCTTTAAAACAGACTGTTCTGATTACAGATATCCTTGTGACTAAGGCACTTGACTGGAACTCAGTTTCTGGTTAAGTTCTTGGCTCTGCTGCATGCCTCCCACATGAAATTGTACAGTTCACAGAATTTATCTCAATTTCTCCATCTGAAACATGGAGGTAATCCTCATTTTACAGTGATTTTGTCAGGACAGCTTCACTTACAGCTGCATACATCACACACACTCTTAGACAAAACCCAGTATCCCTAATATCATCACCATGTAGAACGTGCTTACTCTCAACGATGTTTATGTTAAGTTTTAATTATTTTTCCCCCTCAAATTCCTGTAAGTATTATGCTGGCTATGGACATCTCATCTAATACAGAAAGTGAATCAAATTCCTTGGTTTATGACATTTAATCAGATAGCAGACAGAAAAAAACATATGGCAGTAGGCTAATACTCAGAATTCTTCTGGAAAATAGTTGAAATAACATTGGAATTGAAAAAAGTACAACCATTTGTAAACAGATGGCAAACAAAAACAAGAGGAAGACATCCTATAATGGCTATTACCTCATCAAAACTGTTCTTATCTTCAGCAGTGGGCCAGCTGCAGAAAATGTCAGGGCTGACCTCCAGCTCCAAGATTAATAATGTCCTTTGCTGGGAAATATACTCCTAGTAAGTAAGAGCTTCTGTACTCTTTATGAATTTGTTAGTTCTTTGGAAAGCACATAGGTGTTTTGTGATTGCATTTCTACTCAGTGTCACCCACTCAGGCCCACTTCCTATGAAATCCTTCTCATTATGCTTTTAGAAATGAGCACAGTTTCAGAATAACTAAAATTTAGGACAGTCAAACAAACAAATCTAGGAGGTGACATCAGTTCTAAATTAATGTTCCATCAGTGGGATGTTATGCATAGGTACTTTACACAGATCATAGAATCATAGAATCATAGAATCATAGAATGGTTTAGGTTGGAAGGGACCTCAAGGATCATCCAGCTCCAACGCCCTGCCACAGGCAGGGACACCTCCCACTAGAGCAGGCTGCTCAAGGCCTCATCCAACCTGGCTTTAGATCATATAGACAAAGTTTCTGTGACTGTCAAAATCTGATCTGCTGCCTAAATATGGCCTCCTGCCATATGTTGATTTAAATATAGCAAGAATTTTTGATTTGAAACAGCTTTGGCCAAAAGCCTCATCATTTCTCTTTTATTTTTATGTATGTACAACAAAATATGTTTACACAGATATCTTTCTGTGTCCTTCTCATATTAAACATTTAAGGCTGCACATTCTTAGCCTGGCTTTCATTTGTTTAACCATGCTGCGCATTTTAGTCTGGCACACCTGCGAGTTAACGGCCATTTAAGGATCCAGTCTTTAAACTGATTGGAATTTCATTTAAGACAACACTCCAAGTGCCCTGGCCTTCTCCTTCCTCCAAAACACACATGCCGAGGTTGAAAATATAGCTCTAAATGTGCTGAAAGGAAATTGTAGAATGCTGTGCCCACCCCCGCCCTCCTCCCCAGTAGTGCTTCACTCTGCGGCACTATGGTAAATGCCAGCAAGGCATTCTGGGAAATTCCTCTGAAAATGTTAACCCGTGAGTCTCATACTGTACACTAGCACTGGTCATTACCAGGAAAGGCCACTGGGAGCTGCACTGGTGTGAGAAAATTTCCACAAAAAAAAAAAAAGGAAGAAAAATTTCTCCCCAAACCCTACCTCACAAACAACATAACTGAGCAGGAATAGTCACTAAACATCAAGAACTTAAAAGCTTTTAAAAATCTTTTTTTTCCTTAATTTTAAGGGCTCTGTGGGAATGTAGGGTAAGAAAGAATAATAATGAGCAGTGTATAAGCATTTGACCTTCATTCCCACACCTTCAGGACGCCTCCCACAGGGGAGGAAAGATGGTGGGACATCTGGCCCAATGGGGAAACACAAGCCGTCATGTATGTAAAAGACTGGGCTGTACTCGCCTAGATTATGATAATGTGTGTGTGCTCTGTGCTCAAGACTATATAAACAGAGGCTGTGCTAGTTTGAGCCTAGCTAGAATGTTTTGGTGAGAAGGACTAGATCATAGGCTGTGAAATGAAAACAATGGTGATGTCTACTTTGCTCATGATCTTGCTGAGATGTGTAAAAAAGGAAAGGAAAACATAGATAAAGTCACTTCACTTTGCTCTCAGCTCTTTGCCTGCTGGGAAGCTCTGGGCTGCTGGCTGAACTCCATCTTGGTCTCTAACCTCACCCTCCATTTTATTTTCTTTTGGCTGATCCACCTTTGCTTCTTAACCATCTTGGCCGAACCTCCATTCTTCCTTGGGACTGGGGTAAGGTTGAGAGGGGTAGGGGGAAGGTGAGGGGGTGGTTGAGAGAACCTCCGGGGGACTCAGGTTTCTAGGAGGGGAGTTGTGTTTCTGTATTACCTTTTACCTTGTATATTTCTGTCTATAACTGTATATACTGTAAATATTTGCTTGTATATTGTGCTAGCTGTAAATAAAAACTTCATTCATATTTCCAGAGCTGGCTGAGTCTAGTCTCAGTGATTTCTAAAGTGGGGGGGGGCAGGGGACACCCAAACCACCACAGAGGCAAAGCCAGCAATAAACATCTCCAGTTGGATTCACATTGAATTGTTTCGAGTCTGTATTAGTCCATGCACAGGGCTCTAAAATACTATTTCCTTAATTGAATAAACAAGATCGACTGTTAGTATCTAATTGTCCAAAATTCTATCAGAAGCAAATATCTGGATTTTCAGCTTTTGAAAAAAGAATAGAATAGAATAGAATAGAATACAATAGAATCAACCAGGTTGGAAGAGATCTCCAAGATCATCCAGTCCAACCTACCACCCAGCCCTATCCAGTCAACTAGACCATGGCACTAAGTGCCTCATCCAGTCTTTTCTTGAACACCTCCAGGGATGGTGACTCCACCGCCTTCCTGGGCAGCCCATTCCATTGGCAAATCACTCTCTCTGTGAAGAACTTCATTTTAAAGCAGCCAGGAACTAAAGGGAGGCTCATACAACACCAAATGTCTACACATCTCTCTAACGAGACTCTTTTACTGCACAATAAATCTCAGAATAGTTTGTATATGCCCTGCAATTTGGCATGACTCAAACAATATTAATCAAGTGTTATGGTAACCTCATTTTGAATTACAAATCCAGTCAAACATTTCTATTACTGTATTTAATCTTCCCAAGGTTATTTTAATAGGAAGGATTTTAGGATGTCCTATGCATTTGCTTTCCTTATAAAAATGTCAAATCTCAAAGTGTACCTACATACTTAGTATTCTTCGCTGTATTTTCTTCTGTGTGCCAGTAGTTGACATCATTTCTGCTTTGTTTGAACATTTGGTCTTTGCACAGCCCCAGGAGTTCAGAGGTACAGTCGAGGCCAAGACCTCACTCATGAAGAAGTATGGAGCACAAGAATGATGTATCAGCAAACAGCCATGCCCCTTCCCTCAAGGGATAAGCTTGTTAAGTTAAAACCCCCCTAATGCTTTGTTAATGCAGATTTCATCACACACCTCAGAACTCCAGTGCCATCATTTCCAATGACCCAAGGATGAACGTATTCTTTATTTTTTACAACACAGTTCTGACTGACTGGCAAATTACACATGTCAATTTTATCTTCTGTCTAGACCTTATCTAACTGTTCAGCTTTCAGTGTGACAATGAAGAACATAGGAGAGGTCCAGGAGATGTTTTTCAAGGAGATGGAGAGGTTGAAAACAGATTTTGCACAGGCAGCTGCAAGGGAACAGTGAGACTAGGATTCCACAAAAGAGACAAAGACAAGAAGGACCCCGCACAGAACCCTGGAGTGCCAGCGGTGGACATTTCATAGAACAGAATCATAGAATCAACCAGGTTGGAAGAGACCTCCAAGATCATCCAGTCCAAACTATCTATCCAGTCCAAACTATTCAACCAAGATCATCCAGTCCAGCCCTATCCAGTCAACTAGACGATGGCACTAAGTGCCCCATCCAGTCTTTTCTTGAGTACCTGCAGGGATGGCAACTCCACCACCTCCCTGGGCAGCCCATTCCGATGCCAATCTCTCTCTCTGTCAAGAACTTCCTCCTAACATCCAGCCTACACCTCCCCCGGCACAATTTGAGACTGTGTCCCCTTGTTCTGTTGCTGGTTGTCTGGGAGAAGAGCTGGTTACAGCCTCCCTTCAGGTAGTTGTAGACAGCAATGAGGTCGCCCCTGAGCCTCCTCTCCTCCAGGCTAAACAACCCCAGATGCCTCAGCCTCTCTTCATAGAGCTGTGTTCCAGGCCCCTCACCAGCTTTGTAGCCCTTCTCTGGAGATGTCTCAGACACTGATGGGGGCCAGACTACAGTTTGGTTCCAGCCCAGTCCTGACGGGTGCTTGGGGGCTGAAGAGGCCGGTGAGCGGATTAGAGTGGCAGGAAGTGGCTGCTTGGTTTCCTCCCCAACCCCCAGCCAGGGGGTTCTGTAAATACCGGTGGGCCAGACTGAGGACCCTGGGGGGCCGTATCTAGCCTGTGGGCCATAGTTTGAGGACCCCTGGCCTAGATGAAGCTAAGAAAGGCACTATAGAGATATAGAGATTGAGTTAAAATAAAAAGCAAGGTCACAATCAAGTATGCAGTTAATTTTTGGCTCATAAATCTTGATTTTAAAGTGAAAAAGGTACAGAGAGGATGTATAAAAAAATAGTGGCTTCAGTCTTTCTAGTGTCAAAAACACATACTGACATAAGAACACACATTTTCTGGAAAATAAATGTGAAGCCATTAAATTATAGGATGTTATTAAATCAGCTTTGGTTGAATTCAGCTGCCATTGTGCACCTGCGTACATATTTCACTATGTTCTAAGCCTTCTTTACTACATCACTCAGTAAGTCAATCTATGATTTACTGAAAGAAGAATCTCTGAGCAGGCAATGAATCATGATATTTATTTGAATTTCATTGACCCCTAGTGGGAATGTGGGCACAGGCCATTTCTGTGAATATAATATTTACATGCCAAGGCACTATTTTTACTGGGACAGCTTCTGAGTTGGAAACATAAATAACAAACCTAGTATTCCTGTTGAACACATTACAGAATCACCAAATTATTGAGGCTGGAATAGACATCTGAGATCATCAAGTCCAGCCTATGACTAGACCATGTCACTAAGTGACACATCCAACCTTTTCTTAAACACCTCCAGGGACAGCGACTCCACCACCTCCCTGACCAGTCCATTCCAGTG
Source organism: Tricholaema leucomelas (assembly GCA_013400475.1). Lineage (NCBI taxonomy): Eukaryota > Metazoa > Chordata > Aves > Piciformes > Lybiidae > Tricholaema lacrymosa > Tricholaema leucomelas. The sequence goes on along the minus strand of WAAF01002153.1, from coordinate 42,047 downwards.
TCTAATTACCTTTTCTGTGAGGAACTGCTTCCTGACATCCAACTAACCCTCCCCTGCTGCAACTTCAGGCCATGCCTTCTTATCTTGTCATAAGTTGCCTGGAAGGAGAGCCTGACCCTCACCTTAATACAACTTCCCTTTAGGTAGTTGTAGAGTGTGATAAGATCCCCCCTGAATCTAATATTCAGGCTAAACAACTCCATTTCCCTCAGACTCTCCTCATCAGACTTTCAGCCCTCTCACCAGTCTCATCATTGTCCTCTGTAACCGCTCCAGCACTTCAGTCTCTCTCTTGGAGTGGCCCAGAGCTGCACACAGTGCTCGAGGTGAGGCCTCACCAGTGCCTCACCAACACAGGGACAGAATTACATCCCTAGTCCTGCTGGCCACACTATTCCTGATACAAGTCAAGATGCTATTGGCCTTCTCTGCCACCTGGGCTTCTGTGGGTGCCAGCTATCCCAAAATTACAGAAGCATTCCAGCTGGAAAAGCCCTATGGGATTATCAAGTCCAACCAAGAACTTTACTATGAAGTTGTGAGGGACTAAACTTTATCTCTCTTGTTCATGTAAATCAACAAAGATAAAGAGCGCTTTTGCTGCCTGCCCAGACCACAGCTGCTCAGGTAGTTGGCTATAATGCTCAGGGGTGTAAATCAACAAAGATACAGATCATCTTTGCTTCCCTGCCCAGCATCCCCAGGACCACAGCTGCTCAGGTGGCTGGCCTGAATCCCAGGATGCGTATTGAAATGAGAGGCCAGGGGAGAAAGCCCACTGCAGGCACAAGGACTCCTGGAAAGCAACAGAATTGCCACCCGGCCTGACTAGTCCCCAGATAGGTATTTGGTATATGGACAGGTAAATGGCACAGGAGGGAGGTGGCAGTCCTCCCTGGTCTGGGCTCCTGCAAGTACATGAGAGTACAGAGCAAGATTTCCTGGGGGGCTACACCTGGACACATATCTAAGTCTGACTTAACAACTGGATAAAAAGATGTGAGTGATGCATGCTCAAAGAAGAACTCACAAAGAAGAACTCCCCTGAAGACCACTCTCACTGGAAAAACATCCCTGAGCACCACAAAACTGAAAAGGACTTGGACTTGGGAAATCCTGTCTCTCTCTCGCCCTCCCCCTCTCTGGAGGTGGTAATATAATCCCTCTCCTGCTCTTCTCCTCTCTTCTAGTTCTCCATTTTTCTCCCTCTCTCTCCTTTTCTCTCTGTTCAATTCACTTTCTTCTATAATAAATAGTCTCAGTTCTGGTATCTGATCTCCTTGTACCTTAATTCCACAAGACAGAAATATATAAGAATAAATCTTGCTCTTCTGGACAGAGATATTTTTAATCTCTGTCCTCCAAACTGTAACAGAAGTTCACCTCTAAACCATACCCCCAGTCACCCCCGCCAAAGCCCTCTTGAAACTGGCAAAGGAAGTACAAGAGAACAAGAAAGGTTTCTTCAAATCTATCAGTAGGAAAAGGAAGAACAGGGAAGGTGTAGGGCCACTGCTGAATGAGGAGGCAGCCCTGATAACTGAGGATGCAGAGAAGGCACTCTTGGGTGCATCTCATCAAGCTTATGGACTTGTGAATATTCAATTTGTGTCACTGATCCCTAACCCAGTCTTCAAGGACTAGTGGGGAGCATTCCCTCCTCTAGGCTTCCTCTCCTTCACCCAGGGTCTGGAGTACAGAGCAGGAGAGTTCGGCCTTAGGCCTAAAGACTGAGGCAAAGAAGGCGTTCAGCAAGAATGCATAATATCCCTATTGTTACTCTAGAAAGGTTAAAAAGTAAACTACCATGTGCATCTCTCAGACCACTCCTGTTTATGAAAATGTGGCTTCTCTACCCACTTCTTGGGAAAAAATGTAGATGTTTTAAAGCACCTATAGTTAATTTCTGTATGTGTTCCGAAAGGGCCTCACTGAGTCTCTTCAGGACAATTTATTACTAGTGATTTGCTTATTATGATGTTGTTCTAACATCCTGTGATAGATTTAATCAGAGAATCACAGAATGATCAAGATTGGAAGGGGCCTCTGGAGATAATCTTATTCAACTCTACTGTTCAGGCATGGTGACCTGCAGTCAGTTGTCCAGGACTATGTCTAGATGATGTTTTAATATCTCCAAAGACAGACTCCACAACCTCTCTGGGAAACCTCTGTCACTGCATGGTCACCCTCAGAGTGAAAAAGTGGGGTTTGATGTTCAGATGAAACATCCCATGTTTCAGTTTGTGCCCACTGTCTCTGGTCTTGTTGCACAGCACCACTGAAAAGAGACTGCCTGCATCCATTCTCCTTTCAGACATCTGTGTATAGTAATAAGATACTTCTGACACTTCACTTCCCCAGGCTTAACAATCCCAATTCTCTCAGACATTCTTCATAGGAGAGATGCACCAGTCCCTTTACCATCCTTGTGGTCCTTCATTGAAATATCTTCAGTGTGCCCATATCTCTTTTGTACAAGGTAGCCCAGAAATGCTCTGTAATTTTTATCTCTTTTCTAAATATCCATTTCCAAGAAATAGAAAATTTCTAAGACTGGAAAAGAGTTCTGAAGATCACCTAGTCAAGCCCCACCCTGTTGAGAGCAGGGTCAGCTAGGGCAGTCTCTCTAGATATCAACACAACCATCTCTGTGTAAGCCACTCTGCCCCATTTTGGCTCATACGCAAACTTCCTAAGGGTGCACTATGTCCTATTGATCAGATAAGAAATGAAGGCTTTGGACAATATCAGACTCAGTATCAACCAGTAGCGTAGACCTCTGATGACCAGCCTCCAGCTGGGCATTGTGCTACTGCTGACAACACTTCAAGTCTGGCAGTTCACTGCCCAGTCCATTGTTCCAATCAATATTTCATCTATTTGTCAATAAAGATGGTATGAGAAAGGGAGTTAAAAGCCTTGATGAAGCCAAGAAAAACAATGTCTACTGCTCTCTTCTCTCTACTAAGCCAGTAATTCCCTTATACTGAGCTCTCAAGTTGATCAGGCATTATTTCTGTTTCAAAAATGTATCTTGATTTTCTCCTAATGAACCATATATTAATTAATAATCAAAGCTGAATCATTCTCCCAACTAATTGTTTATTTTGCTTGATGATTTCTGATGAGATGCTGTCATGTCTGAAAACTATGTTTCTCTATGTGTCACAAGTCTGTAGTTTTGGAAGTTGCTTCCATCCACTTGTGTGGCTGTGGAATCACTGTCTTTAGTTCTAAGCCATCAACATTATTCTTACACATAGATTTTAGTTGCCTGCCTCATCTGATCACAGTTGGTTTTGTCAGCCTCCATTCTGAAGTCTGGGCCATTTTTTGGTTTTTTGTTTGTTGGGTTTTTTTTGGTTGGTTTTGTTTGTTTGTTTGTTTTTAAGACATACTCCAAAGTAACAAAAAACTTGTAGTGATTGAGGGGTTTTCTCATCTCATACACTGATAGTATGAATCATGTGAGTGGTATCTACAGCTATTACCTCATGTACTCAACACTGGTCAGGCCATACCTCAAGTACTGCGTCCAGTTCTGGGCTCCTCAATTCAAGAGAGATNTAGGGCTGGGTGCTAGATTGGACTGGATGATCTTGGAGGTCTCTTCCAACCTGGTTGATTCTATGATTCTATGTCTAATCATGCTTTCCTTCAAAATTAAAACCAAAAAGCTAAGATGGACTCCTGTATTTATTATTCAATTTTTAATACAAATTGGTCTTACAGAAATCCCATGAAGAATTTGGTACTTCACAATTGCATGACATATAAATAAAGACCCGAAGGACACTAATGAGTGTTTCATAATCATCTCTGTTCCAGAACAATTCAGATGCCATCAGAGGAGGGGACAGTACTCTGAAGTTTTCTGTTCAGAATCAGGCCACAGCAACTACAAGCCATACTACGTTTACTGGAAACACATTTCCAGCTAGGAAGGGTCTTGGCTAATAAATGCATCTGGGAGATATGGCTCTATTAAGCTTGGTATACACTCATTGTATCTTGAAAAAAAAAATGTTGACAGTAGGGATCTGGAAAACTGTGGTTGGTGAAAGTACTCCAGCCTGTTAAAGCAACATGCTTAAGAAGATTTTATGACTGTTACCACATTTGTTCTGTTCTGTGGAACTGAATCAAATTCTTTGAATAGCACTGTGCTATTTGACAAGGAAGATAAAATTAGGATTCAGTCACCAACAGATTTAGGTATTGATATCTAGATACAACTGATTCTGCAAAATTGTGTTGTTATAAACAGTGTTGCAGAATGAAGCTTTTTTAGAAGTCAGCTTGTGAGAAATGAAGTCACTTGGTGTTATACAGAGTAATCCTTTTATACCTGTTTAGGAAGTCAGTTACATACACACCAGAAAACACAACATGGACCTGTAATTTTTCTTACCACTGCATCCTATGCTAATACATTTTTCTACAGAAATAATTTTTCTATCCTATGCTAATGATTTTTCTACAGGAAATTGTACACCACATACTTGAGTACATAGTAGGAAGTTGAGACATAATAACAGTTCTCTGTTGGTTTTGAAAATTTGATCCAGATCTCACAATTGTGTAGTTGTGTTGTGCAGAATTATGTTTTTAGAGTTCAGTTCCCTTTCTTTTTCCTGATGAGTTTTCAAAGGTTTATTTAGACCCATGGCTAGTAGAGATAACAAGACAACTGAAAATAAACCTCTGGAATCTGAGTTTGGTCTTTTTCAAACCGTTCAAATAGATCAAATCATGTCTTACCCACCTTTTATAAATTGAATTGCATAGCTTTAAGCACTTTTGGATGTCTTATTGATATATACCCTCAGTTTGGCACATACCATTTTCTGTCCTTTCCACCTGCAGAGCATACTCTGTTGCACAGTGAAGTATGACTTAAGCTTGGTTACACACACAGCTAATAATAGTCCTCTGGCACAGCAGCATTTCCTTCTTTAAGGGTGACTCTCTTTCCATACAGTTTGGTTTTCCACCAAGGCCAGGTTTCCTAGGCACAGCAACACAATACAACAGACCTCTACAGGAAACGGAACTTCTTCAATAGCTGAAATGACAGAAGGAAATTTTCAATGTCATTAAAAATCTCTGCTGTCTGAAGAAAAAGGCTTGATGGCATTCATTGCAGCAAAACACGGGACAGTGTGTGCAGGACTGCAATATCTCTTCTGTGCAAACAAATCCTCTGCTTGCATGTGTAATTCTTCCTCCTGAAGCATAAATTGTTAAAGAACCATAGAATAGAATCATATATCCATAAAATCATTTTGGTTAGAAAAGGCCTTTAACATCATCAAGTCCAGCCATTATCCAACCCTGTTCCATGTGTTAATTTACATTGCATAATACAGTTCTGCAAGACATGAAGATAACATAGTGTTATGGATATCTTCACAGGTTTTTCTTTAAGAATCTTACAAAGGACACTCTATTTACTGTTGAACATTATCATCCAAGACTAAAGTCAGTAAGAACTATATAAAGAGACAGGAATGGGCTGCCCAGGGAGGTGGTGGAGTCACTGTCCCTGGAAGTGTTCAGGAAAAGACTGGATGAGGCACTTAGTGCCATGGTCTAGTTGATTGGATAGGGCTGGGGGTTGGGTTGGGCTGGATGATCTTGGAGGTCTCTTCCAACCTGGTTGATTCTATGAATCTATGAACTTTTCTTCTTTTTTGCCTTACACATGTAAAATTTAAATGGTCTATCCTCAGTGCTGAGGGGAGAAATAAATGATCCAAAACTGTTGAGTGACAACTTTCTTAAGTAAGCCACCTTGTTTCCTAGCATGAGAAATGGGACATTTGATATTCAGTTTGTATAGTAGATGACTACAGAGCTATTTCTGAAAAATGCTTTCAGAAGTATTTAGAAGAGGTCACATCTTTCACTTTGTTAACCAGTCACAGGATCACAGGGTATATCTGGTTGGAAGAGACCTCAAAGATCTTCTAGTCAAAGCCTTGACCCAGCCCTAAAAGGTCAACACTAAACCATGTGCCTAAGCACCAACCAAGTTTACAAGCCTCTTCAACACCTTCAGGGATGGTGACTCCACTGCTGCCCTGGGCAGACCATTCAGTAAAGGAATATTTCCTAATATCCAGCCTAAATCTCTCTTGGTGTAGCTTGTAACCATTGCCTCTAGTCCTATTGCTTGTCATCAAGGAGAAGAGGCTGTCTCCCTTCTCTTGTTTGGTTTAATGGCATCATACAATGATTTTTTCCCCTATAACCTAGAAAACTTCAGATCCATAGGTCATTTATGAACACAAGAGGCATTTGAATATTATATCTGTGTAAGTGATAGGACATAACTGTAGCGATAATCCATTGTTAAAATTAGTTACATTTTCTTTCTTAGCCTCTCTACAGAATGTCTTCCTGGTGAATATCCAGCTGTGAAGTCAATGCAGCAAACTGACTTACTTTCAGAGTGACAGAGCACTGGAGCAGGCTGCCCTGAGACATTGTGAAATCTTCTCTGAAGACTATCAAAACCCAACCGGACACATTCCTACACAACCTGGTATAGGTGAATCTGCTTTAGTTGGAGAGTTTGACTAGGCGATCTTTAAAGGTCTGTTCCAACTTGTCCCAAATAAACAACATTAAATAGGAATTGCAGCCTCTGCAAGTGGCTGATCATCACATATATTAAATGATAGTTCAGTAAACTGGTATTTTGACCACACATATTCTTCAAAAAACCTCTTCAACACCTTCAGGGATGGCCAAACAAATGCGGGAAAAAAATAAACCAAACATCTGGACTCCACTTACCCCTTCCTATCACAATAGTATTAGGAATTGTAGAAAAGCTAGGATCCCTGCAGCTCAATAATTGTGCAGCAGAACTCTGCCTTCCTAAGGAAACATTCATGGAGAGAAAATAAAACCTAAAACTTGCTCAGAAACCAGATTGCTTAACAGCCACCTCCATGCAGCTTAGAATCCAGATAGTTCACCACAACCAAAGAAACTGGTTGATTTTAGAGTATCATTTCCAATTTTCTTTCCTCAGAGGGGGAAAAACATACTGGAACTGGTGAGCCAAGAGGGCATTCATAGAGTTGTCCTCAGGTGGGCAATACCAAAGTGGTGTTACCTTACATCCTCATACAAGCTATCAGCTCACAGCAATATGGATAAAATGTTTTATGCTATCATTCTCTTCTCCAGGGCAAAAATCTTACATTTCTTTTACACACATAGACAGTCTCAGGAAAAGAAGTGGTGGTGTGTAAAAACGAATCAAATGAAGAAGTACTTTAATCTTTTTCTCCACTGACCTACTGGTGTGTAACACACCACAGGCATGTGATAGTGAAGAAATGACTGCCCAGCTTCTTCCATTCACAATGCTTTTGTACATAGTCCTATATACTTCCATACCATACAAAGTTACAGAGGGAAATGGCTCCTATTTGTAACACACTTCCTTTCTGAGCCTATCTTTTGCACTTTTTTTTCCACAGTTGATCATGCTTTCCAATAGTTAATCCTGCCACAAACCCAGAAGCTGTTGTCCTTCATGGTATGCTTGTCTAAAATACTATAAATATTTTCTAGTACAGCAGACCCAAATTCTCAACTGTTCTAAGACGGCTTTAGTTTATACAACATGCATCACGTTACCGCATACTTTCATATCCGTTGTAAGCAGCTGTCAGTACTGACTGAACTGTACTTTTCACATGCCAGTAGGAAGCTTTTACTGGAATATGGGAAGAAGTAGATTTTAGAAACATAATCGTGAGTATAGGTGTGACAAAGAATGTAACAATGTAAGAACGGAATAGCAATGACCAGTAAGTGCTTTTTTTCATCTGTTGTGGTGGTTTGGGCGTTCCCCGCACCCCCACACTTTGGAAATCACCCAGACTAGACTCAGCTGGCTCTGGAAATTTGAATGAAGCTTATATTTACAGCTGGCACAATTTACAAGCAGATATTTACAGTATATACAGTTATACACAGAAATATACAAAGTAAAAGGTAAATACAGAAGCACAACTCCCCTCCCAGAAACCTGAGTCCCCCGGAGGATCTCTCAACCACCCCCTCACCTTCCTCCTACCCCTCTCAACCTTACCCCAGTCCCAAGGAAGAATGGAGGTTTGGCCAGGGGGATTAAGAAGCAAGGTGAATCAGCCAAAAGCAAATGGAGGGTGAGGTTAGAAAGCAAGATGGAGTTCAGCCAGCAGCCCCAGCTCCCCAGCAGGCAAAGAGCTGACAGCAAAGCCCAGAGTGAAGTGCGCAAGTGACCTAATCTATGTTTTGCTTTTCTTCTTCACTCATCTCAGCAAGGCTGTGAGCGAAGCAGACATCACCATTGTTTTCATTTCACAGCCTATGATCTAGTCCTTCTCACCAAAACATTCTAGCTAGCTTCAAACTAGCACATCTGTTTCTCTTGTGTAAGCTCTCACTACAAGGCCCAACATCATATAGAAGTATCATATCCCAATAAAGGAAATATTTATTTCTTTTTAAAGTATGCATATTGCATGTGCATTACTCATAGATGTAATAGATTGAAGTTGCACACATAATATGTATGTAAAATAGATTGTCATAGAGTCATAGAACGGTCTGGGTTGGGAGGGACCTCTGAGGGTCATCTAGGCCAATCCCCACTGCAGTCCTCAGGTACATTCTCAACGAGACCAGGTTGCTCTGAGCCCTGTAGAGTCTCACTTTGAATATCTCCAGGCGTGGGGCCTCAACCACCTCCTTGGGCAACCTGTTCCAGTGTTCCACTACACTCACGGTGAAGAACCTGTTCTTAACATCCAATCTGAATCTACTCTTCTCTAGTTTGAAGACATTCCTCCTTGACCTATCACTACAGGCCTTTATAAACAATCTCTCTCCATCCTTCTTGCAGGCCCCCTTCAGGTACTGGAAGGTTTCTATTATGTCTCCTTGGAACCTCCTCTTCTCCGGACTGAACAACCCCAGCTCCCTCAGCCTGTCATTGTAGCAAAGTTGCTTCAACCCTGATAATTTTCATGGCCCTCCTCTGGTCCAGCTCAATCAGGTCCATGTCCTTCTTATCTGAGGGCTCCATTCATTATGAATGATAACCCCTGTGATCTCATATAATATCATTCAAAAATGTTTGTGTTGTTTTATTTATATCTAGCTGGTATTTGAAAGAGAAAGAGCTACTGAACTAAGCAATATCTGTTGAAAGACTGAATATCCAATACTTTCACATTTTAGAACAGTTGGAACCTCTCAGCCTAATATATATATATATATATATATACACACATATATGCACTTATGCATATATATATGTGTATACACAAAAGACACATCAGATTCAATTATACCTAATAATTCACAGCAGACCGTTCCATTTAAACATCTAAAAGAAGGAATAATGCAGTCTTAAAACAAGTTTACATATAGTTTTCTATGCTAAAGCACACAGCTTCCATTCAAAGGCAATAGCTCCCTCTAGATAACAGCTTGGGAAATATTTCTAGACTGCATTTTAAATGAACTTTGAAGAAAACAGAATTAAGTCAGTGGACATGGGAAGTAGCAAAGCAAATTCCTCATTCTTCTGAGAAACCTTGGAATCTGACTCTGAGACTTGAAAGAATGAATTCTTTGTGAGAAGAAAATAATATCATCATCTTTAGAATTTTCATTACACCCTATATATATATATAAAGTAATTTTTATTATATCACATTGAGTCATATTAATCATCTACCAAAACTCATATCAATATCTCAGGAGCTTCTGACTTCTTTTCACTAAGATTTTGACACATAATCAGATATGATCTGGTCCCTTCCTAAGACTTTCTTCTTAGCATTGAAATGCTTAGGTGTGTAATAAGTAAGAGAGGCTGAAGGAGCTGGGGTTGTTTAGCCTGCAGAAGAGGTGGCTCAGGGATGACCTCATTGCTGTCTACAACTACCTGAAGGGAGGCTAGAGCCAGGTAGGGATTGGTCTCTTCTGCCAGAAAGCCAGCAACAGAACAAGGGGACACAGCCTCAAGTTGTGCTGGGGGAAGTATAGCTGGATGTTAAGAAGAAGTTATTGACAGAGAGGGAGATTTGCCATTGGAATGGGCTGCCCAAGGAGGTTGTGGAGTTGCTGTCCCTGGAGGTGTTCAAGAAAAGACTTAGTGCCATGGTCTATTGGATTGGACAGGACTGGGTGCTAGGTTGGACTGGATGATCTTGGAGGTCCCTTCCAACCTGGCTGATTCTATGATTCTAAGTTGTGGGGGGGAGGAGGGTGTGTGACAAGTGTTGTATTGCAATAAACTTAAGGACCAACAGGAATTACAAGATTTACAAAGAGAAACACTGAATATGGTCTGCTGAGGAAAATGGAAGAACCTGCAGCATTTTGTTTAAAAAGAGACTGAGAAGAAACAGAACACCAAGGCCAGATTGGATGAGGCCTTGAGCAACCTGGTCTAGCTGAGAGACATCTCTGCCCGTGGTAGGGAGATTGGAGTAGATAATTGTTGAGGACCCTTCCAACCTCAGTCATTTTGTGATTCTGTGATTTCAGAGTGCAATAAAGAACACAGGATCCTTGGGCTACAGCAACAGGTTTAAATTACCTGGGAATGCAGTTTTGGAGCAAGGTTAATGTTGAGTTGCAAGACTTCCAACTATCTGATGAATTGCTTAAATAAAGCTACCTCTGCCTCAACGAAAGGGAATGGTTTGTACAATAGCATTTAGTATCCCATCCTTTAGGACTCTACTATATTGTATACCATGCATACTTCTTGTCCCCATTTCTGTTCATACCTCAATCTGATTTTTCTCTTCTCAACAGCATGATATTCTTTCTGAGGATAAGCTAGTGATGTGCTACAACTTCTAGATTCTTTCTGTGGAAATACTACGTGGTCACAAAAGCATCAGGCAGCAGATTGTTACTTTTTCTTTGTAGAAGATTGTATTCACCTTTAATGAATAGCCTCTGGGACATTTTCTACTTTTTATAAGGATTGTTTTGAGCTCTGTTGATATCATCCAGTGTGCTAGCAGCCTCTCTCACTTTGGTCCCATTTGCACTTTAAGAGTATTTTCCTTCTTTACAGTGAGGGTGGTAAGACACTGGAACAGGTTGCCCGGGGTGGTTGTGGATGCTTCCTCCCTGGAGGTGTTTAAGGCCAGGCTGGATGAGGCCTTGAGCAACCTGCTCTAGTGGGAGGTGTCCCTGCCTATGGCAGGGGGTTGGAGCTGGATGATCCTTGAGCTCCCTTCCAACCTAAACCATTCTATGATTCCATGATTCTCAGACTTGCCCTTTTGTCTTTAAATATCTTCACTAATCTCCACAAAGACGGGACTGGCAATATTAGCTTCTGCACCTATAAAATCTCAAGAGGAAATCTATAAGGCTCAATCAAATTGAAATCAGCAGATTTATCTAAATGTTTTCTTAGCTGTTCCTTTCCTTTGATACTGAAAGCTTTCGATTTGCCAGGACTTTATATGTCCTGATTTCATTTTTGCTTGATGCTGGAGATATGAAATAAAGTGCCAAACAATTTAAGATGCCTAGGACTTTAATTTGCCTCCAATATCAAGCCACTCTTTATTGAGGGTGGGTGTAGTATTTTTTATGACTACATTATGTCCAGAAATGTTTTGCTTTTTGACACATGATATTGCTTATTAGTTGCAATTTGGTTTGCCCAACTGAAGAAATTCCAGCGAATTCTTCAATGTTGACATGTTCTACCAGTAAATAGCAATTTGAGGAAACTAGAGAAGAAATATTAATATAATATTACAAAATGGACTGAAGGAATTCTAGAAAAACAAGAAGTAAAGCATCTTTCAACAATATTTTTATATGACTTACATTGACTACGTCAATGCTGAGAGAGTCTGAGTAAATCAAAGGAAATTATTTCTTCAGCAAAATTGGTTTCTGCTCACTGCTCTTGTGCCATATTAATCTGTCTCAACAATGTGTTACAACCATAGCATGAAGTGCAAATGCTGTTTATCCTCCTCATAGACTACTTTCTCAGGTCTTTCTATTATAACTTAAACTCCAGACTTATCCTGTCCTTTCTGTTCATTTCTAGCAACAAACATTCACTTCATCTGAATGTTTTCCTAGATAATGAAAATCAAATGCTTTAATACTGTTTTGAAGTTTGCCCAATAGAGCAATGATTGTCAAAAAATTTCCATGTTTATGACTTTGTTTTACAACAGAAGCTGTCTGGGACACCATCTCCCCACTCCCAAAGTTTAACTATAGAGGAAGAGTTATAGCTTTAGAGGGTATTTTTGATCCTGATTATGACCCCCAGTAGACCCTAGCTTGAGAAACAGCTTACCAGGAATGTTTGCTGCAAGCACCTAATTGCAGGTACAATGGATAAGTGAAAATGTATTGCTCAAGTGAGTGCTCATATAACTTTCAGAGATGTTTTTTTCCAGCTTAAATACAGACACTTAGCCACCTCTGTCTTGCACATAACCAAACTGTACACATAAACTAGGCCCTTTAGCTGATGGGGAAACTTTGATTTGCTTAGCCAATAGAGAGGATTGGCGAACACCCCGAGCACAAGTATATCATTCTGTTTAACAGACAGCAGGAGTGTACTGACATGCAAGCCAGCAATTACAATACAAAATATTCATGTCTGCCAAAGAATGATGTCAGTCCCAGGCTGTGGTGTTTGGTACATATCAAAATACCCTGACTACTAGAAAGAGAGGCACGTATGTGTGAGCTGTATATTAATTTCCAAGCTTAGTAAGGCCACACACCTTGAAAACAGCCCATTCAATGGTCAATGTCAGAGCATACATTTATCTGCAGTAAGATTCTTTCAAAAATGTTGAACATAGGTTTAAATTGTGGCCTTTTTATGTGCTTTTATACACTTGGAAAAGATTAGTAAGCACTTAATATTTTGTTCTGTGAAAAGTCCTATTTCTATAAGCAAAGAGCTTGAAGCAAGGCATCTAGAATAGGGAATCATTTTAACAATATAACTTTATTAATAGGATACATCTTTCTTGTTATGCACTGAGTTTAGCTAGGGCTTGGGGAATGTAAGAAGATTTAAAGCTTTACAAATCCAAGTAACCACCAGGACAGTGTTTATGGAGAATTGCCCAGAAACTTCACTAAATTCAAACTGGAATTTTAAAAAGTATGTATTTTTCATCTACCAAGCAGAGTTACAGTTCTCATTTGCTCCTGCCTACATTTTCTGAACAGGACTGTCTCTTATTAGTCATATCTTGTGACTCCTGAAAGGATATCAGAGATTATCCAAATATGGTTTTGGTACCATAAACTCAAACCAAATCCCACTTTACTCTTTGGAAATCTTTTTTAAGCATCTTTTTTTAACCAGGCCTAAAAAGCATACCCAAGTAGTGTCTCTATGGGTAACATCAGTTGCCTTGAAACTGGTTTCACACCATTGTGATTGAGATATTACAGAACAGGAAGGCAGGAATCAGTTCATAAAAGAGACAATGGACTGTAGACATAAGACAAACAGTAAACCTAAATGTAGAAATGTAGTGGAAAGTCATAATTGAATCTGAATAACTTCCTTTTCCTCCCACACATCCAGGAGCTGAGAAAATATGGAAGGAAAAGATGAGAAAATTCACATGTATTTCTCTTGAGTATGGAGCCAAGCCTTGGGAATTGGCTTTGCATGTCTATCCCTTGTCTCCCTCCTCTCAGTGGAAAAAAATGCTATGACCATCTCCTCTGGAAAACTGGTAAGCATGAATCATTGTGCTGAATAATTCCCTTATTTAAACTTTTCTAAACTGTTGCCAGCTTTGTGATTCTTTTACTGTCATGCCTACAGCAATTCCTGTACCTGTGAGAGAGAAGCAACTGTGCTGATCTGCAGGTGACTTATACAAGAGTCATTATTTCAGCTGGGAAATTAAGACAGCCCATTTCTGAATGGCTTGTGCAGTAACTTAGTACTCAGATGGGTACTTCTACAATAAAGAGCAATTTCCTTCAAGAAAAGGAAGTGGATTATCTACCCATCTGGCATAGACCAGCTTTAGTCATCTAAGTTCACACACAGGTGTTACAGAAAAGAATAGGCTCTGCCTTCCTTGTCCTGACTGTTCCTACTCCTCACTGAAATGTTGCATTTAATAGTGCAGTCACCTCCATGCTGTCAGTCACATAAAATACAATGTGGTTTTCAAACACAGGATAGAGACACAAATTGCAAAAATAGAATTGGCACTTTTCAAAAGTTCTTGGCTGAGCATCTCTTTCCTAAAAGTCTTGGTAGGCAAATATATCGTGGGACTAAGTATGGAAATACATACAATAGTGGTTACAGCTGTGCAAGTCCATCTGAATCTGGTTCACATGGAACTCTGTTGGCTTTCCTATTGAAGAACTTCCTCCGTGAGCTTCAAGGCAATACTGACTAAACAGTGACCTCTAGGTAAAGAGTCACCTAATTGTGAGCATTGCCATAATGTACTTTAGGTATGATCCTGCAATAGAATAGGAGGCCTGGGGTTTAAACATAGTAAGGAAGACAAAAATAGTGGGGAAAGAAAACAAAACAAAACAAAAAGACACTCAAAAAGCAAAACCCAAAAAAACAACTATAAATATTTTTTATCACCTGCTAAGAAATGGTCAAGCAGCAGCCCTTTACCTCTAGATTTGTGTTTGAGGTGTGCAGTGACTCAGGTCATTGAGACATGCTGAAATTGACAGCACCTCCTAATAGAAGCTGAGCTGGTGAAGGAAATTTCCCAAGGAAATTTTGTTCTGTCTCACAAAAAGGAACATCCTTTCAACTCTTGGAGTCCTTGTTATGCTGTACCTGCAGAATCCTCTATTCCTATAAAATTAGAGAGTGGGGAAAGGCTACATATATACTAAGAAATCAAACCATGTCAGGGCAGGTTCTTAGACCCTGGTAATGTGGTCATGTATTTAAACTACAACAGCAGTTGCTGGATTTTGGTCTGTGGCAGCTAGCACTCTCCCAAACGTCTCTTCAGCATGTCTTAGGCAAGGCACATGCAGCCACTCCATTACAAAGGCTCAAAGAGATTATTTTTGTCTTTTCAAAAAAGACAGGTGAAAGAAAGTTTAGGTGGCTGAGCTCTCAGTAGTCATAGAATCATTGAGTCATGAGGCCTTGAGCAACCTGCTCTAGTGGGAGGTGTCCCTGCCTATGGCAGGGGGTTGGAGCTGGATGATCCTTGAGGTCCCTTCCAACCTAAACCATTCTATGATTCTATGATTCTATGATTAATCATAAAATCATAGAATCATCCAGGTTGGAAGAGACCTCCAAGATCATGCAGTCCAACCTAGCACCCAGACCTATCCAGTCATCTAGACCATGGCACTAAATGCCTCATCCATTTTTTTCTTGAACACCTCCAGGGACGATGACTCCACCACCTCCCTGGGCAGCCCATTCCAGTGGCAAATCACCTAAGAATTTCTTGATTCTTTTCTGCAATTTCATGTTTGGTTCAAATATCCCCACGATTGTAAATCCGGTAGTACTACCTTCATATAACAGATGGGAAATTGATAATCTAAAGGCCAGATAATGAGAGAGGATTTCAGCACTGAAAATAGGTTTGTAAATCTGACAGACTTACTAGAACTGTACAGGAAGGAAATTGATGGAGAAGGATACTGAGCACAGATCTCTCAACTGTTTTGCTGGGACAGTTGTCAGTGGGTCATCCCTCATTCCCTCCAATGAGCAGTCTGTATGCTGTGTATAAGTTCGTAACACTCACAGACTCTGAGGTCACTATAAACAAATGAAATGAGGTGATTTTAGTAAAAAAAATATAGAGAGGTGTGCTTTTGGAAAATACTTTTATTCTGTTTCATATAGTCAAAGAATTGTGGGGGTTGGAAGGAGCCTGTGGAGATCGTTGAGTCCAACCCCCCTGACAAAGCACAATCACATGGGGCAGGTTGCACAGGAACTCATCCAGACAGATCTTAAAAATCTCTGGGGAAGGAAGCTCCACAAACTCTTGGGGTAGCTTGTTCCAGTGTTTGTCATCCTCACATTAAGGTGGAACCTCTCCTGCTCTAGTTGTGCTTTGTCCTAACACAGGATGCCCACGAAAAGAGGCTACCACCGTCTTCTCGACACCTACACATCGGATATTTTTAAACATTAATAAGATCTCCTCTCAGCCTTCTCTTCACCAGATTAAACCTATGTCTCTCAGCCTTTCCTCAGCCCAGAGCTGAGCACAACACTCAAGATATGGTCTCAGTAAGAGAGAGTAGATGGGGAGGAGAACCTGCCTTGACCTTCAGGTCACACTCTTTATACACCCCAAGACAACATTGGCTTTCTTGGCCACAAGGGTACATTGCTGTCCTTTCAATAACTTATTGTCCACTAAGAGTCCAAGTTCCTTCTTCATGAAGCTGTTTTCCAGGGGGTCAACTCCTAATCTGTATTGGTGCATAGTGTTGTTTGATTTGGCTAATGTATACTGGGAATCAGTATTTAGACTGTTTTCCTAGGAATAGCACTATAGATATTTGTTCTGGTGCAGCTAAGGCAAATAACAGCAATAATTGAAGAAATACTTTGTTCATCTGTTGACATATAATTAATTACTGTGAATGGCTCAGCAGGAAATTATGTTTGAAGTATTATCCCAGCACATACCAAATGTCCCACTTCATTATAATGGACAAGAAAAATGCAGGTTTAGCAAAGCATAATATCTCTTAGATTATTTAAGCTTTACAAAAGACAAAGGTCAATAATAGATGCCTCTAAAAACATACAACAGACTACTCAGCATTCCCAAACTTTCAGACTCACAATTTAAAGTGAGTTAGAGAGAGCACAGAGAATATGAAGGTCTTTTCCCTTAACTGAACACTAGTCTGACTTTGAAGATTTGAATTTCTTTCTCTAAGGAAATTGGTATTGACATCAAGAGGAGGAATTAACAGGATAATACAATTGTGCTATCAACTACAATTGTACTGGGAACTATACAAAAGCATGTCCCTAGATTCACTCAGTTTTGGAACCACATAAGATACTCTATTTTAAATCTGATTGCCTCTTTAGCAAGTTAGGAAAACTATCCTTTGTGTAAGCATGTATAGAGCCAATATGTCTCAGGATAGAGTCTACCAATTTAATTCTGCATATATCAGGGGAAATGCCTAGGCAAGTCCAAGTATGTACTACAGTTTCATGGTAAATTGCTATCAAAACTGCTGAGAAGCAGTGCTAGGGCCATGCCTACCCATCCAGACTGCTACATTCCAAAGAAACATTTTAATCTCATGTCCATCTATTTTTCCCAACAGCTTTATCTTTGAATCGTAATTCTATAATTATTAATTCAGTATTTCAGCAGAGGTGACAAGAGCACACTTGTTGAAAATCATAGAGTCACAGAATCAGTCAGGGTTGAAAGGGATCACTAGGATTGTCTACTTCCAAGCCCCCTGCCATGGGCAGGGACACCTCACACTAGATCAGGCTGTCTACAGCCTCATCCAGCCTGGCCTTAAACACCTCCAGGGATGGGGCTTTGACCACCTCCCTGGGTAAACCACTCCAGGGTCTCACCACCCTTATGGTGGTTCTTCCTAACATCCAATTTGAATCTATCCATTTCTAGCTTTGTTGCATTCCACCTAGTCCTATCACTACCTGGCATCCTAAAAAGTCCCTCCCCAGCTTTCTTGTAGGCTCTCTTAAGATAATGAAAGGTCACAGTAAGGTGATCTCAGAGCCTTCTCCTCTCCAGGCTGAAGATCCCCAACTGCCTCAATCTCTCCTCATAGGAGAGATGCTCCAGCCCTCTGATCATCCTCGTGTATAACAACAGATTTGTCATAGGCATATTGAGCTTTAATTAGCTAATAGGTCTGCCAAACACGCCAGGCACATGGAGTTTACTTCTGAACAGTAAAGACAGTTTGACAATGTTGTCTTTCCAAAAGACTGAAAAATTGAAATTCAAAATGAAGGACCAGACATTTCCTTTGGTTGAAAGTTATTGGGACCAAACAGTTCAACAGACACAGATACATGGAAATCACCCTCTTCATGATAAGAACATCATTAATTACAAGGAAACATCAAACATGAGCTCAAACACACAAGTAATTTGTCTCCAAAAACTGTGCAAAGTCCCACACAAGTATGTAGCACAATATATAGTTCTGTGAATGAGAGAAAATGGTTTCTATAGGAAAGGAGAGAAGGAAAGATACTTTTAATTTCCTCTCTGTTTCCCTCCAAGGCTTTATTAGTGATACTTTTTCAAATTCCAGAATATATGTGCTCTGAGAGACCCTCTCCCTCCTCTCCAACACAGATGTAAAACATTGAAATTGAGTATAAAATTCCTGAGAGTTTCAGAGGATACTGACCCTATTTAAGTTAAGAACTGGAGAATAACATCATGGCTATCACATCTTAATAGTGGTAAGTACTTTATGAGGTGAGACTCTCACAATTGCAGTGCAATTAGATAGTTTATTGCTTGATTAATCCTCTAGCATCCTTATCAGATAATGTCTTCTTTTCTATCAGAGTACATTGTATTTCAGTACCTTTCATCCATATTTACTGTGACAACTTGTGAGTCTCCTTGAGGATTATTGAGGAGGGAGGTTATTCTTCCCCTGTACTCAACACTGGTCAGGCCACACCTTGGGTACTGTGTCCAGTTCTGGGCTCCTCAACTCAAGAGAGATGTTGAGGTGCTGGAACGTGTCCAGAGAAGGGTGACAAGGCTGGTGAGGGGCCTGGAGCACAAACCCTATGAGGAGAGGCTGAGGGAGCTGGGGTTGTTTAGCCTGGAGAAGAGGAGGCTCAGGGCAGACCTCATTGCTGTCTACAACTACCTGAAGGGAGGTTGTAGCCAGGTGGGGGTTGGTCTCTTCTCCCAGGCAACCAGCAACAGAACAAGGGGACACAGCCTCAAGTTGTGCCGGGGGAAGTATAGGCTGGATGTTAGGAGGAAGTTCTTCACAGAGAGAGTGATTGGCATTGGAATGGGCTGCCCAGGGAGGTGGTGGAGTCACCGTCCCTGGGGGTGTTCAGGAAAAGCCTGGATGAGGCACTTAGTGCCATGGTCTAGTTGACTGGCTAGGGCTGGGTGCTAGGTTGGACTGGATGATCTTGGAGGTCTCTTCCAACCTGATTGATTCTATTCTATTCTATTCTATTCTATTCTATTCTATTCTATTCTATTCTATTCTATTCTATTTATGTAAAGCAATATTCACTTAAACTATTGTTGTTAGATACCTTGTAAACATAAGCAGAACATTTATTATTTATCTCACATGAATTGAAAAAAAAATGGAGGCATATGAAAAATTACAGATATAATATTAGATGAACCTAGGAACCTTTTTCAAGAACTGTATGCACAAAGAGATTTATAAGGTGAAACCTGGAAAGTACAATGCACCTCTCACAGCCATAAAATTCCATCTCAAATCAGATGCATGCAAGAACAGCATTCATAAGTCAATAATTTCTTTATTGCCGTAGTTAGGACTTGTGTTTCCTTAGTTTACAGTGAAGAGCTATTGTGCTGGGCTACAAGATTTTAATGCTCTGGTTTAGTCTCTTTATTTATATTTGATTTTAGGTGCCCTTATGGTTCCATCTTTGCTATTGTGTCCAACTGTTTGGACTGTTGTTCTGGTTTCTGCTGTATCTGTGACTTATTACTCCTGGCTGCAAGGCATGAAGTGATGGAAAATACAGAGGTGGCACCTTTTGATATTACTCATGTTGTTGAAGAGACTTCCTGTGGGCCAGACATAGACTTGGGATCTGATAGCAGCAGTGTTTAATTTTATTATTTTTTAAAAGAAAATGCTGTATTAATATTGCTGCCCTAAAGATTTTCATTCATATGGAGTTTGATCTTTTTTCTATCTGAATGTATGCATATAATACACTTGTCTGCTTGTACCCTTAGTATACATGAATTCTGGCTAAACACTAACTCTGCTTTATTTCCTCTTCTTTCAAACAGGTTCAAAGTGCTAACAGTAGCACTTTATTATTTCCAGTCTGCTGGCTTTTTGGATAATCTCCTTCAAATGGCAAATCAATATAAAAAGAGAAAAAAAATGAAAATCAAAGATTAAATAGCAATTAATTTGGACCTTTGAATACTGAAAGGATTTGTGAACTGGGTCACAGTGCTTTGAAATGTACAGATGACAAAACAAAAAAGTTATAGTTTTACTCACAGCTTTGCATTCTTTTAATAGGTATTTATATTACATATGGGCAGAAATTCACTGAAGTCTAAATGATACAGTCTCAAAACATGAAGGCATTAATTCAGGAATATGCTATTAAAATTCAGTTTTGCTTTATGTCTGTTATCTACTTTCATTTGAATTCATGCTGAATTGTTAGTATACAGCCTCTTTTGAAGGCTTCTCATTTTTCCTTCCTTTCTTTCACCAAATTGTAAAAGGGTTAAGGTTTAAAGACAGCTCTGGTGGTCATCTTGCTCTATCACCCTGCTCAAGCAGAGTCAGTCAGAGCAGGTTGCCTGGGGACTGGGGTTTTAAAAACCTCCATGAATGCAGACTCCACTATCTCCGTGTGCAACCTCTTCCAGTGTCTGTCCACTCTCATAATAAAAAAGTATTTCTTTATGCACAGAGGGCATTTGATGTGCTTTGTGTCCATTCTTTCTAATCCTGTCTCTGGCACTACTTCAGAAGTCTGGCTCCCTCATCTTCATTTCCAGCACTGTTTATACACATGCTTAATATCCTGTTGAGACTGAACACTTGCAGTTCCTGCTTCTCCTCTTGAGAAAGTACTCCCTTAATCATCTTTGTGGCTCCTTGCTTGGATCACTCCATTAATCTTTCTTGTCTGGGGGATCCTAGAACTGAACACAACATTCCAAATTAATCATACCATACATATTTTACTGTAGTCTACCAAAAACTCTGCACAGGGAGCAACATAATTCTTCTCATGATTAAAATAATTCTGTTGACAGTAGCTCCCATTTCTGATAAGGTTATTGCTGTTCTTTGTATACCTGTGTAACCAACCATCTTGACTGAATCACTGATGCTCACAGGGAGAATCACAGAAAGAGTCTTAATTTAGTACCCATACCTTCAGATTTTTTTCTTCACCATCATCCTGATGTTCAATTCTCAACTTGCAAGTGTAGGCAAAATATGCTTTTATCTATACAAAAATAGGGTGTAGTCAGGAGAAGCTGAATAATTTGCTGATGATCAGTCTTGGCTACAATGATGAATATTTATGATTTTCCTTCAACAACTGTGTTTAAAGACTTTCCTTGCTTTTGATGATTTATATCAAAAAAGAACTCAGTTGCTTTACCTTCTCTTATTAATGATGGACCACAATTGTTTGAAACATTTTTCTACCGCTTCCCAGAGTTTTACTGTGCTCTGAGATTGTAGGTGCCTCCAACAAAATTCCCCTCTTCTCTGTAGGAGTTTTCAAATGACTGAAATAAATACTAGTGAAACAGAGTTCTAATGATAAGTCTGGACAGTTTCTGGTCTACTCAGTCTATGTAGGAAGTAATTTAATTATATAGATACAGAACTTTAAGTCGCACATTTGCAGCTAGTTTTTTACAAAGAGAGAAAGGCATGTTGCCATCAAGGCTAGAAAATTGAAAGTTTTCCAGTAAGGACATCAAATATGTGCTCTGCAAAATATTACTGCTGTTTTTGACCATACCACCAGAAAAATCCATGCCATTTTGAAATCCTCAGGTATACATGGATCCCTCATAGACCCTGTGTTCAGAATCGAGAACTAAACCTCCATTTGTTAAGCTGATTTCTCAGTTTCTTCTCTCACTTGGTAACAAGTTAATCAGACACAGTCATCTTTCTGAAACATAATTACAGATATAAACCAAGAAAGATTTCTGATCATCAGATACTTCCACAAGTGTTTCCTTTTAGCTACTGGGAAATAAATTACATTGTGTTTCAGTACTTCAGCCTCTCCAGGACTTAGGTTTTGAAAACTTTCCAGAAAACCAGCCAGAGCAACACTAACTTACAGGTGACCTTGCACTCTCTCGTACTTATTGCAAACATGATTACATAGAGCAAGAGCATACTGATTTATTATCTTTTGAAAGTGAAATATTTCTACAATTTAGAAAAGCTCTTTGAGTTTCTTGTAGGAAATAGTTGCTCTTTTGGAGTCTGCAAGGCAGCAGAGCTTATTACTACTTAGTACTAATGAAGGAAGCTCTCCGGCAACATTTAGTTAGAATAGAATGGAATAGAATAGAATAGAATAGAATAGAATAGAATAGAATAGAATAGAATCAACCAGATTGGAAGAGACCTCCAAAATCATCCAGTCCAACCTATCACCCAGCCCCAGCCAGTCAACTAGACCATGGCACTAAGTGCCTCATCCAGTCTTTTCTTGAACACCTCCAGGGACGGTGACTCCACCACCTCCCTGGGCAGCCCATTCCAGTGGCCAATCACTCTCTCTGTCAAGAACTTCCTCCTAACATCCAGCCTATACCTCCTCCTGCACAACTTGAGACTGTGTCCCCTTGTTCTGCTGCTGGTTGTCTGGGAGAACAGATCAACCCCCACCTGGCTACAACCTCCCTTCAGGTAGTTGTAGACAGCATTGGTTTTGGTTTGCTCTAAAAAGATGCTCATCTACTAATTTTAAGTGCTCTGGCACTTAGAGGTCCTTAGACATCTACTTCAAGTAGGTACTTACAGGCTTTCTTGAATAGGACACTTTCCTAAATGATTAAACATATGCCAAAATAAAGTTAGCAATTTGTAAGCTAGAATAATGCCTTTGGTTTAACTTTTCAGTAGAGTGCATGCAGCGAATAGTACACAAGTAAAGATCAACTCCAGTTCCATAGCTAAACACTAGAGGATAGAGCTGCTTTGTTTTTTTCCATCAAACACATCTCCCCACTTTTTTTTCCTGGACATTCTTCATCTCCTATTTTTCACTCCCTCACAGCTACAGTCAAAACTTGCTCTAGATCAATAGACTTCTTTCCCCAAATATGCATTCTCTCATGCTGCTGTGAATCCAGAACCATGTTAGGCATATTTTTGGCAGCATATCCAGATCTATAAGCATGAAGCAAGGGGAGGATGATGAAAGAGCTAGAGTTTGATAAAGGGGTGTGATGATTGTTATTCACAGTCTTCATAGGCTAGTTTTTCCAGATTCCACCAGGGAACATAAAGCAACTGCCAGGACTGATCAGATCCTGTTAGGCTGATAGTGGATAGCAATTCTCTGTCTTATTATTTAAAGCTCCTGAATGATTTCATAGTAAGAATGGAACAGTAAAAAGAATTCAATCTCCATATATCTTTTACCTGTTTCTTTACAGTCATGGAAATTTTGGTTCTAGTGGATGCTGCAAAGGCAACATTTAATTCAATATATTTTTAAACTATAAAATGACTCAGTAAAATGCTTTCAGATCTTCTTTGCCTGTTTGTGACTGGTTGCAGAGCACAAATAATAAAAATCTACAAGCATCCATGAAACTTTATGCTACAATTCCACAGGTAAATATCAAATCAGTAGGATGAATGAATTATTTACAACAAAGTGTTGTGGTGGGGTTTTTTTTGGTGGGTGTTTGTTTGTTTGGCTTGTTTGGTTTGGTTTCATTTGGGTTTTTTTTTCTTTATATGTTTTGCTTGGTTTTGTTTAAAAAAAGGGGGGGAAAAGGAAGAAGGAAAAAAGAGTTTCCTATTAACCCTCAGTGACCACAACTGGAAGTTACTTCTTTACAAAACAAATATAAATTAAATATTCTGCACAATTATGTCAGTAAATATAATCCTATATTTGATCACTAGTCAGATTAAAGGTGGCCTGGCTCAAAGAGCCAAGTCTGCACTTCAGGCATTCATAGAATCATAGAACCAACCAGGTTGGAAGAGACCTCCAAGATCATCCAGTCCAACCTAGCACCCAGCCTTATCCAGCCATTTAGACCATGACACTAAATGCCTCATCCAGTCTTTTCTTGAACACCTCCAGGGATGGCGACTCCACCACCTCCCTGTGCAGCCCATTCCAATGGGCTACAGAAAATACTCTGAGCTGGAATCCAGTAATCATCTAGAAAGAGTGGTTACAATTTTACATTTCAAAAAAACCCAGTATACTTCAGTGTTCAAATGCTGCCTGCATTTTATGTTTTAAAAGTTTCATAACTTGTTATTATTTTTCACTCCACTTTTTTTTCTTTTACTTAGCCATGAGGTTTATCTTTTAATATCCACACAGCACACGACAATGAAAAAAAAAAATTAAAAAACCAAAAGCAAACATTGAAAACAAGATGTAAAAATAAAATAAGGAGGAGAAAAACAATTCCTTCCACAATCTGTGGAGTCTCCCTCTCTGGGTGTATTCAAAGCCTGCCTGGATGCCTTCCCGGGTGATCTGGTATAGGTGATCCTGCTGTGGCGTGGGGGTTGGACTGGATGATCTTTTGAGGTCCCTTCCACATTCTGTGATTCTGTGAATCTGTTGCAAAAGAAAAACATAAAAATCATACTGATGAAATTTAGCCATAATTCCTTAGTAATACTTCCCTGATTATTAACCACAAGATTTCTCCTTTTTAATTCCCAATATAGTTAATTTATTTTGCCAATAGTTTAATGAATTTTTATAATTTAAAATCATTTTGTTTCAGGAAGATGCAGTCCATAGTGTGCCTCAGTGCCTTTAATAAAGAAGAACTTAACAACAACAAAAAAAAGTTTATTTGTGATATCTTCTTTTAAAGTGTTTCCCAGAGCACAGTTTCAGCATCCCTTAAAAAAGGAAAGATGAGCTAAAAAGACATTTTATGTGTTTTCTGCCTTCTTCCTTGGTTCCTCTCCACTGTGCTGTCACATTCTTGCTACAGGGCTTATATTCATAGACTCTTCAAAAGAAGACTCAATGGACTTGAAGGCAGCAAGAGAAGCAAATGTTATCCAAATAGCATTATTTGTGGGACATTGAGAGAAGGGAACTGCATGCATCACTTGAAACATATGTTTGCATTTTCTCAGAAGACCTTTTAAATTGCAGTTGATAAATGCTCCAAATTCTGCCCTGCTTCAATCAAAACCTGTGGCAGATCTACACAGAAGACGTCCACATAGAGAGCAGATGTCTTCATTCTTTTGATTCCCACATGATCCACCCAAAATTTGTTTTAGAAAGGTATGTGAGAAAAAACCCAAGCAAATTGTATATCTCTATACAGACTTGCACAGTGATATTGTCCACTGAGCAGCATAAAGAGTTCAGATTGTTCCTGAGTCTCACACCAAGAAGCTTATGTCCTCCATCCAGATAAGAGAGCCAAACAGCAGGGTAAAGCTTCTTGCATAGCCTCACCATACTGTGAGCAGCCTGAAATGGAGTCAGATTTGCAAAATAGTATACAATGACTCAAACCAAATTCAAATATATTCAACAAGATACAAGCAAATATCTCAACCTAATTGCTGTGATTTTTATGATTTTCCAAGAGTTTTATTATTTCCTCATAGTTCCAAAACCGTGGTAGGTTGAGGCTTATTGGAAAAATCCAGTAAGAGGAATCAGGACTCTCCTGAAAGTTCAATGCAGAATGCAAATGAATTAGAAGCAATGGGATGGCATTCAATAGCTCCAAGTGCAGGGTGCTGCATTTTGGCCACAACAACCTCATGCAGAGATACAGGCTGGGGTCGGAGTGGCTGGAGAGCAGCCAGACAGAAAGGGATCTGAGGGTGCCGATTGATACCCGCCTGAACATGAGCCAGCAGTGTGCCCAGATGGCCAAGAGAGCCAGTGGCATCCTGGCCTNGAGGTGGTGGAGTCGCTGTCCCTGGAGGTGTTCAAGGCAAGGTTGGACGTGGCACTTGGTGCCATGGTCTAGCCTTGAGCTCTGTGGTAAAGGGTTGGACTTGATGATCTGTGAGGTCTCTTCCAACCTTGGTGATACTGTGATACTGTGATTGTAATAAGAACATCATGATAAAGTCTATATAATTCATTGGTTTGTAAGAGGAATAAAATGGCAATGTATAAACAGTTTCCTTCTCTTGACTCTTGGGCTCTGTCACTGTTCATTCTCCTCACTGACAGTGACAGTGACAGTGACAGTGTCTCCCAACCCCTAACATTCTGTGATCCTGTGACCTGTCTCAACATGTGGGCAAAGAGAGAAGAAAAACTATGGCCGAAGCTCAGCCTCAACCCTTCATGAGTCTTTCTAGTATTTGCTTCTTGACCTCTGAGACTAATTTTAAGCCGTCTAGTAGTTTGAACGTTTGTTCTACTAAGCAGTTTTAAAGATATGTGACAAAGTCACCACCCAATCTCCTCTGTGACAAACTGCAAATACTTGGTACATTAAGACATCTAAGGCATCGGTTCCTTACCTAAGAACCAACTTTTGCAGCTTTCTCTCAATTTATATTTGCATACCACCATAGCAATGTTCTAGTTCTCAAGGGCTAGAGCATCTGTGGAGACAGACTGAGAGAGTTGGGGCTGTTTGGTCTGGAGAGGAGAAGGCTCTGAAGAGACCTTCTTGTGACCTTCCAGTAGATGAAGAGGGCCTATGAGAAAGCTGATGAAGAAATTTGTAGGACGTCGGGTAGTGATAAGACTAGGGGGAATGGAACAAAGCTAGATATGGATAGAATTAGATTGGATGTTAGGAAGAAGTTCTTCACCATGAGGGTGGGGAGACACTGGAACAGGTTGCACAGGAAGATGGTAGAAAACTTCCCTGGAAGTTTTTAAGGTCAGGCCGGAAGTGTCTCTGGGCAACCCGATCTAGAGTGAGATGTCCCTGCCCGTGGCATGGAAGTTGGAGATAGATGATCCTCAAGGTTCCTTCCAGCCCTGGCAATTCTAGGATTCTAGTGTGGATCTGTCAAATGGTATATTCAGAGGTTTAATGAGCTCCTCTCTTCTTTTTATGACACCCTTACCAGTAACTCTAAACATTCCAGTCCTTTTCATTGGCAGTAGTGTCTGCTTGAGTTGTATGTCCATTAGGACTCATGGAGCATTGTCAATTACAAAAGTCAAATCTAGGGGAGACAAAAGGATGGCACCTCAATCCTTGGAAATAGTCAAAAGCTGTCTGGATATGATTCTGGGCAACTGGTTTCAGGTGACTCTGCTTGAACAATGGGCATTGGACTAGATGATCTCCAGAGATCCCTTTCAACCTCAACTATTTGGTGATTCTGTAATAAACAAATTTTATCACTACGGTTACAAAAACAAATAGCAGCTACAGAAACACAGCTAATTGGAGACAAAGAAGACAGAAACATTTATTTCCCATATTAAACAGCATTCTGATGAAAGACTGGCCATGAAACAGACTCAAAAATGCACTGATATAAATTATTTATAGGATCTGGATGAAAATACTGATTCTGCTTCACAAAGGGTTTTAGTAGTCTACATTTGATTGCAAGCTATGCAAAATTACAGAAATATTTGTTAAAGGGAAAAGAACAATGCCAATTCCAGTTTATTCCATTGCATGGCTTGGGTAAGAGCCAAGAAGCAGAAATACTCGTGCTTTTCTTGAACTACCAACCCAAGCAGGCCAGCACAACCTGAGAGAGAAAGTAGTATCGAGTTCTGAGGAAAGATGGTGTAATGAGTTAACCCCTCCTGGAAGTGGTCTTGAACCTGACCCCAAGTCCTCCTGACTCCTCCCTGGGGTGAGCTGAACCTGACCCCAGGCATAGTGGTTAGCCCACTCCCACTGTCTATCTAGGGCCCCTATGAAAACAAAGGAACTTCCTGTTTCTCTTGCCCTCTGCCCTCCCTGCCTGCCAGCAGCACTCTGGTTCCTGCCACTCCTGCTTTTGCTATGTGACCACCCTACCACATGGTAGGACAACCACCTCTGAGCCTATCTCCATCCATTGCCATCCATCTGGTGGTATATATATATATTTTGTATCTTGTTTCCCTTCCCTATACCTTTTTGTAACTCCCCTTACCTTAAATACCTTTTATTTATTATTGGAGTTTTGCTTTTACCTTCCAAATCGAAGCAAGGCTGTTCTTTGGGTGTTTTACCCCTTTTCACTCTTTGCATCTAATTCCTTTCTGTCCCAAGGGGGCAGAGGGGAAGGCATCCTATTGTATTTTTCTGTTCGGTTTTGGGCTCTGGGAGGCTTAAACTAGAACCAATACAGGTGGTCACTGATGACTTTCAGAAACTTTGGCAGTTCTCTCTTTGTAAGAAAGGTCTGCCTAACTTCCCTCTTTTAATATCTGTTCAGGAAAATAACTAGTGGTATTGGCAACACAGCTTTTAATGCATTAAAGAAAAGAAATTAAAACTGGACAACAAAAAAAAGAAGGGGAAAAGAAAGAAAAAAAAACCCACAAAACACCTACAAATTGTGTAGCCCAGTCTTGTGGACTACTTTTATGCATATCTGCTTGTACTTTGTGGGACAAAATGCATGTGTAATGCCCCAGATCTGATCTTATATATGGTGAGGGTGGAGGTTAGAGAAAAAGAGTGAGATGGAAAGAGAGTCTGCTAGAAGACATCCTCAGTCCTGCTAAAAGCTTTTTTTGCATCACTTATCTGCTCACAAGAGAGTACAAAATATCAAAGTGGTAAGAACCAGTTTTGAGTGTTTTGGCTCTCCCTCTTCAACTCTCTTTCTCTCCTTCCATAACCCCTGTTTGTTGAAATAACTAGAAACACGTGAAGCAGCAGCTTAACAGCTGCTCAGAGATCATTGAGTGACAACTGCTGCCACAATTCTTCAGTAAGATGCTCCATGTCCAGCCCTGCAACACAGGCCAAATGCTGTACTTGCAAATTTGATCTTGTTTTCCTGAATAGCCTCATGACTCTATTTTTATAGAATTTATGATTTCTGGAACAGCAAAAAAAACAACCAAACAAAAAACCCCAAAACCTGTTCATGTTGCCAATACTCAGCTTTGGCCTGAATTAAAAGATAATTGAAAGAGCAATCAACAATTCATTCTGGGAAATGGGTAGTGACCACTCACATCAGATAAAAAAAGCAAACTGGCAATTCTGGCAATCTGTTATCTTGCAGAAAAGGTAAAAATGTGGAAGTGGTCAAGACATCATAAAGTTAAGATTATCTGGAACCATTATAGTCTACATTGTCCTGTGTTTTCTTGTCAACTGCTTTTTTTTTTCTTTCCAGAACAAATGAGAACTACCTCCTGTTCTCAGTCTGTGGGTTTGGACAGATGCTCTGAAATCCCAATGGGAGGAGGAAAGCTGCTTTTCAATTCTGCTGAGTTAGTCCACAGAGGCTTTCCAGCCAGAAGCCACCCTGATAAAATTAAAGTAGTCTCAAAACAACACCATTTTATTCTTGTATCTGTTTATCCATTTGCATCCCCAGGAAACTGGAATCAGCTGGACAACAGCCCGCTAAAACTATGTCTTGTTCATAATTCTATGGGATTCTTTCTTCCCCATCTTTCTGCTGGGGACTGAGAGTGCATTTAGGCTGAGCTCAGTTCAGTGATGAAATCTCTTTCTTTCAGCAATTATTTCAAAATTGTTAATGTTACCTTTCAGGTGGAAGATAAGATAAAGTTCCACTGTCACAGAAAATCAGTGCTAAGGCTACTTGTAACTAGAAAAACATGTCAACTTCCAGGTACCAGACATCTTCTTGAAAGTTTCCTGAAGTTTGTGCAATGTTTTTTCTTAAGGTATTGCGTTTTGGTTACAGTCAGGGAAAAAAACACCAAACATAATGAACTAAAAAAGGAGTTTGGAGACCGCTTTTGCAAATACATAACATAAAGAAGGGAAAAGATAATTTCATGAAGTTCACTACAAATAACTTAACCCTCCTGAACAGTGTGCTTTGATCATTAATATTGTTCATTCTTTTTTTGAAGCAGAGGCCATTATTTCTCAAGGACTTAATAATGCTTGCAGTAAGAAGTGTGCAGTAGTTTCATGCACAACAAATTAAAAATGACTTTTAGCACATGTATTTTTTCATTTATTTTTCAAGCTGCAGCCATAAAAGTAGAGGGAAGATTTCAGTAGCACATAAACTGCCTTTGTTGTCTCTGGGTTAGGGCAGATCTCTCCCTTAGTGGAATAAAATCACTGTAACACGGACTTTTGGAAAGTCAGGGAAGATGAAATTGTATTTCTTATAGTTTAAATATAACAGTATAAGGAGAATAAACTACTATATAAATATAATAACCTTAAGGAAGATGGGGAAGGGGTCAAGCGAAGCAGCGAAAGGAACAGCAGCCAAAACAGCGTCGGGGGAAGAGAGCAGCAGGTGCAGCAGAAGCAGCAAGGGGAAGGTACAAGCTGTGCTTCCAGACATAAAGCTCTTGATGCTCCAGTGAAATTATATCAACTAATCCATCATTGCCATTATATGGCCTGTCCCTAGAATGTTCACCTCTCCACTCAGAGCTTCTACTTCTAAGTTTCTCTGTTACAAATATTTACGTGTCTGAGCTAGAAATCTAGTTCAAATGGCCACACTCTGCCCAGATCCCCAAATGAGTCATTCCTGTTACCCTTTTCTGCGAACACCAACATTTATTAATTGGGAAGTGATTTTCTGAGGATTGACTGGTTGCATAGAACTTGACAACCCAAGCCCAAGGAATTAAATGAAAGAGAGGACATATTTTTGTTTTAAATAAAAAGCATTCAGATGTGCCACAGTTGTTCCCCACTGGCCATCCAGAGAGTAACACTCCATTGTAATGATCATGTTGCACTATAGCCACAAGTGCAAACTGAAGCAACAATTTCCACTCATTCATTTAATGTTATAAACAAACCCTGGGACATTAATACTTTTGCATGTACTTTAAGAAGGATAAGTAATTCCATTAAATACCAGTGTTTAAGTAGTGTCTCATAAGCACATATATCTTAGTTTACTCACACTCAAAAGCCCTGCATTCTCTCAATTGCTTTCTGGTAAGGAATTGTGACTTTTTTAATGGATAAGAAGACTTCCTTTAGTAGATTTTTTAGCTCAGCTATTCACTAATCTCAGGGAGTTATGTGTGGTTTAGGATTTATTCTTAGCATTTAGTAACATTAATGACTTTATGTTATTTACTGCTTTATTTAAACAGCAAACAGACATTTTTAGCCTACATTCTCTTAGTCCCTGTATTCTATTCTCTGTTAACATCTTGAAATTACATTCTTGACATCACATTGCAAGCAATTTAAATTAATGAGTACTCCTTTTCCGCTCCCTTTCCAAACTCAGAACAAGTTTTAGATGAGTTTATTTCCAGTTTCTTGAGCAAAAAATGGTCTCTGGAGGAGCTCCAGGCTTTCTATGAGCACAAAACCCAGAAAAAGACTTGGACATAGCTTTTAATAACACAAATATACTCACCTGTTACGTTCTATAACCGTCTTATTTTTGTATTGCTACCCTCACATGAAAAAGTCTCTCTAAATGGATAATAAAGAACATGATAATTTTCAAGGAAGTGGAATAGTTTATTCAATTTCCTAACAAGAGAGGAGTTTGGCATGCCATTTAAGAATGAGCAAAGTACAAAATGCTCTGTTTGAAAATGAAAACTGTCAAAGAAAGCCAAAAAGTATTAGAGAAATAATAATGTTCACATTGATGCCAATACATTCCCTACTGCAAGTTACACGGTAGTCAAGGATACAGTGCAGAGACACTGTAAATGCAAAAAACAAGTGTACCTACACGTACATGCTGCTGATAAATTTTCTACTTCCAGAATTTAATTGTGTTTATTTCTTTGTCATGTAAAGTTACAGCAGCCTGGATACCTCATCAAAAAGATTTTTTAGATCTCAGCAAGCAGACATTGGTGTGAGTACACCGTGTGAGCTAATGCATTTGAGGATAGCGTGTCTAGTACTGACTGCCATATACTTTTGGTTTCAGAGATAAAGACTTCTGCATTGAACCCCAGCTTGCCTAGACACATAAACAGGGTAGGGAATGCTGCACATACATACACAGTGTAAGCCGATGTCAGAGCCAGTATTTGGAATGAAAAGAATTTGAGACATTCTTAACAGTGTAAAGGTTTGCCAGATGACAGTTATTGTTTTGTGTTACCACACAGGCAAGAGGTGATGTTCCTGAAGACCTCTTTTTTTTTTTTTTTTTTAAGCCATTGCATTCACAGAAGAAATTAGTTCTTTTTTTTTTTTTTAATGGTGTGCTCAAAGTAATTATCATATGTGTCTGTGGTGTGCAAATACACAATAGCCAAAAACGTGGCTTTGATTCTAAGGACACAGGATATAGTCCGTCTAGACCATCAAGTAGTGCACCTCTAAAGTGAGAGTTTTACATGTGAGATTGCATCTCTAAAATGGAAACTGCCTCAAAAACATGGGCCAGAGAAAGGAAAAACTAGATCTCTTCACACTGTCCTATTTATTTTTCCTACTTTCTCTTTGGCCAGTCAACAAGAAATCTTATAACTAGGATATTTGCAATCTATTGGATATGCCTTATTTCTTTTTCTCTCAGACATTTAGTGATTAGATATGACCTTTTATGCTCTGGAAAAAATGCCTATTTTTCACTAGAAATGTGTATCACAGAATGACAGAATGTCAAGGGCTGCAAGGGACCTCAAAAGATCATCCACTCCAACTCCCCTGCCAGGCCAAGATAACCTAGAACAGATAACACAGGAACATGTCCAGTCTCTCCTATGAGGAGAGACTGAGGGAGTTGGGGCTCTTCAGTCTGGAGAGGAGAAGGCTTTGAGGTGACCTTACTGTAACCTTTCAGTATCTTAAGGGGGCCTACAAGAAAATTGCGGAGGGACTTTTTCGGATGCCAGGTAGTGATAGGACTAGAAGGAATGCAACAAAGCTAGAAATGGATAGATTCAAATTGGATGTTAGGAAGAAGTTCTTCTCCATGAGGGTGGTGAGAGCCTGGAATGGTTTACCCAGGGAGGTGGCCAAAGACCCATCCCTGGAAGTGTTTAAGGTCAGGCTGGTTGAGGCTGTGGACAGCTTGATCTAGTATGAGGTGTCTCTGCTCATGGCAGGGGTGTTGAAACTAGGTGATCCTAGTGGTCCCTTCCAACCCTAACTGATTCTACGATTCTATTCTATGATTCTATGCCATTGGCTCTCTTAGCCACAACTTGCTGTCCAGTAGAACTCCAAGGTCTTTCTCCACAGAGCTGCTTTCCAGTAGGGCACCATCCAACCTGTACTGGTGCCTGTTGTTATTCCTCCCCAAATGCAGGACTCTGCAGTTGTCCTTACTAAACTTCACATGGAATATACAATACTTCTTCGTCTATTCAAACTTTTGCCTTCAGGAACATACATAGTATGAGAGCTGATTTGCAGGTGTTTCTTTCTAGGAAGAAAATCTGATATATAGATAGCAACATTTTACTATGATTCAGTCTTCGCAGGCAGAGATAACAGCTGGGGAGAGAAGGGAGGTAAGCTCAGGAAATAGTACATTGGAGAGGATTTCAGCAGTGAACTGAACCTTGTATGTGCTACACTAGATGGATATGATTTTAAAAGGCAAAATAAGCCCACAAAACTCTTTCACTAATCAGAGCTATGACAAGTGCCAAAAGTATCTTTATTCATTTTGCACAGATGACAATGCAGGACACAACACAACAATCATCAGCACCTTGCCTGGGCTTGACACTTACAGCTGACACATCAGAAGCATTCTCTGCCTTTCAACCAGATGAAGTCATTCCTTGAAAGGTTCTGTTACTCAAAACACAGAAGAATTACAATTTTCAACCATCCAAATATAAAAGAGCTGTAAATATATTTTTTTTCCTCAGAATTTATGACTAAACCTTGTGGAGAAAGTATCAAGCTAAAGACAGAGCTTCCATCCCTTGCTTCTACTTCTATTATCTTTATATTTTTTTAAGACCATGGTTACCATCAGTAAAAGGCAGACTTTAACTATATCAGTAAGCCCAACTCCCAGAATCACATTCTGAATGTCATGTCCAAAGAAAAATATGTTTGAATACAGCGAAGTTAGGCAAGCTATGCATTGAAAAATTACACTCTTTGAGGGCTCTAGTAAAGAAGAAAGGCTGAAATGGCTATAAATTTCTATTAATCAAATAGGATACGTGCAAAGGCAGGTATTTTGTGACTCATACAGCCATGCTGTGTGCCCATTTCCTCTCAATAAACAAGGCAAGACTAAGAATGTGGAAATAATTTACATTTTGTTCCCTTTTTTTCTGCAATAATAACACTTAAGATGTGGAAACCAAATAGAGGAAGTACAATGAGTAGTTTCTCTAATTCCTAATAATTTTCCTGTATCAGCTACAGTGACAAAGTGGTACATAATTAAAATGTGAGTCACAAACATGACAGAAGAGCTTTCTGCTATTATGAGTTACCATAAAACTGGAATAGCACATACAACTCAGAATAGAATAGAATAGAATAGAATAGAATAGAATAGAATAGAATAGAATAGAATAGAATCAATCAGGTTGGAAGAGACCTCCAAGATCATCCAGTCCAATCTAGCACCCAGCCCTAGCCAGTCAACTAGACCATGGCACTAAGTGCCTCATCCAGGCTTTTCTTGAACACCTTCAGGGATGGTGACTCCACCACCTCCCTGGGCAGCCCATTCCAGTGGCAAATCACTCTCTCTGTTTCCTAATACATTTGGGATCTGAGGGGATGACAGATGCAATTTTGTGTAGTGCTTTCTGACATAGAATTTATTACATCAGAACTATTTTCTGAAATCTTTCTGTGTATGAAGCTAACATAATCTGGGGGATTTTAATTTCAATTTAGTACCATGCCTCCTACAAATACATTAATACATTTCTTTACTTTGGCCCTCCTTATGGCAAATATATGTAAGCATATATATAGATGTATTCATGTGCATGTTTAAGTGCCAATAAAAGGCCCATGTTCTTAGAGATTTTTTGCTTTAACTATGTCAGCTGCAGGCCTTCCATACTGTGTCATCTGTGTACTTCATGAACCCTGAATGCTTTACCCTCATATAACCTTCTGAACTTGAGCTGATGACTTGCATTTTGCAGGTAGGAATAGAAGTTAAATTGTAACAGACAATCCAGTGAGCCTAGGAAGTCTCTAGCAAAGACTGTTTCTATTCTGGGATGTTCTGTGGTCTTTTTCAGTGTCTCGGTCCTCTAGTGATGTAAAAGCTGTTAACTACCTCCACATTTTGGTAGTGTTGCAATGAGAGGTAGATGCACTGAGATATACATGAGAGGAACATGCAGTGGACAGAGATAAGAACTGGTGAGTATCAGTACTCCTGAATTAGTGCAACTCTCCTCATTTTCCTAAATGTAGATGTTATCAATGTTATCAGTTATTAGTTGCTTTTGGGCAACTAATACACACATAAACTGGATCTACTCTCATCCTGCCTGCTGGTGCCCACACTGTTCCTTTCTAGGAATAAAACTCTATCCCCGTGAATTTGCACCATACCTGTTTCCCACTCAGTGATTGTTCAAATGGGAGCATGACAGGACAGAGCAGTTTTAGCAAATTACCTAATAAGATCATTGACAATTTGACTTGCACTAAACAAAAACCAAAGACCCCAAACAATCATAACAATATGAAAATATACAAAGTACTGCTTCTATACTGCTTTCATTGCTACTGCATATTCCAGCATGGTTCAACTTCATTCAGGTGAGAGACCTCTCTGCTAATATATGTGCTTGAGAGCAAGCCAAATTCAACATGAGTCATGTCATGAAGAATTTCACTGACTTCACATCACTTCTGTGCTTCTCTGTTTATGTTGCAACTGTGGGTGCTACGAGACAAAGGATCTATTTATACTGTTTATAATTGAGAGGTTTATCAAGAAAAAGGGGGAGATGATGAGTTACTAAGGTAGACATCAGTCCTATCTCCACCCAGGATAATTTTCAGTTTCCTTTTATGAAAACCTCTCAACTATCAGCTTCCAAGAATATAGGGAAAAGTGGCATGACTTTTCCTTATCTGGAAAAAAAAGGAGTTGTGAGCGACTCATTTCTCTGTCTGGGCATGGCGAAGGCCATAGATGGGCAGAACTAAGAGACCAGTCACTGAGATGTACTGCAAATTTGTGTCAGTGAAACAGAAAGCAGCATTAAATACAAGCTGACAGAGAAAATTTTTCAGAACACTGAGGCTAAGGCAGCAACCATGATTTTTTCCTGGCTCTCAACTGAGAATAAATCTGCTCATCTCATGTAAAGTCAAGCTCCACAATATACAAGTAACATTGTATTAGCCATGACTTAAAAATCCATGCTCTTACTGTTCTGTTGTTTCTGATAGGATTGGTCTACATGTGGCAGTTTTCTATTACACATCTACTCTTTAGAATTCTACTCCTAACTTTTTTTCCTCTTTGGATTATTTTCTAACTCCACCCTATAAAGATCTTTGACTTAGGGCTTTCACTGTTTCACCTAATTGCAGACTTCTTGAGTCCTTTCTAAGCTGCTCCTCTACTATTATCATTTAGATTCTTATAATGCTTTTTGTTCTTTGGTCTCATCTACACTGGCCACTCTACCTGTATGGAAAGGTAGATGAATATTTGATGTGGCCATTTCTCAGCTAGAGATCACTTTACATGTTCTTTAAGATGTGATAAAGTCTGTCTTCATAATCTGGTAAGCCCTTCTGAGCAGGTCTTATTTAGATGTGGAAGTCTCGTGCTTTCCATAATCCTCAAAGTCTAGTGCCTCCCAGGACATGAAATAAAAATGTTAGGAGCAAGCTGGCACAAAATTCTGGGGTGGCATTAAATAACCTTGGAGCATCAGCTTAATTACATGTACTTGAAATTATTGTTTACTGAAGAATGGGCAAAAAGTGGAACATGCCAAAGGCAAGCTCATGTGTCTACACTTTCATTTCTTCACTTCCAGATGAAGACAGCAACTCTGCTCAAGAATGTACAGCAGTGTTAGAGAACAAGTGAGTCTAGCCAAAGAAGCTGGATTCCCAGTCTGTGGGAAAATGAGAGTTCCTGAAATTGGTTTCAACACAAATGGGACAAAAAACTCCCCAAATCCTCAAGAGCTAGAAGCCTCCTGAATCTTTTAGCAATTCAGTAAAACTGTCAAAAATATGCTTCATATAACAGCTGCAGAGATCACCCAAGAATGCTGGTCCTAAGGCAGATTCGTTAACAGGCCACCCATGGCCAAGGCCATAGCACTCCCTGCACCCCCAACTGCAGGGAGGACCTGCCAAGCCCAGCCATGAGGAAACACGTCCTTTCTTCCTCAGTAAATTTCCACCCAGCAATAACAACCACACTTGCAACAGCATGCCCCAGTCTTGGAGAGCAGACATACTCATTTTTAAACAGTAAAGTAATTGGTGCTTGTTGTCACCACAAAGACAAGGCCAATTGTGGCAGTGACTTTTTATGTGCTACACTAACATTTTGCTGTGACACATTTCAGAATTAATACTGCTGCATCCCCATGCTTAATGTCTTCCCTTTTTTTGCAATATTTTCAACCTCTAAAAACGTGTTTTAATGAATCAGTTATCAAAATCATATTTTTTGGTGATAGACTTGGTGATTCAGATAAAATCTGGTTATTTTATGAGGTAAGATCCCCCTTGAACCTCCATTACGAAGGCTAATGGAAAACCCTACTGGATTATCATTTGACGTCAAATCTGGCACAACGCAACCTGCAGACATCTGACTCATAGTGTTACCAGAGACTTGGAAACTTCCAAGTAATCTTTCCTGTATTTAAACCAATATAATTCCCTGGGAAAGAACACATCTGCAAATAAACTTAAGAAATTTTCTTGTGATCCCATTTGGGAAGGGATTGGACTTCTCTTAAAGAACTGGCGGGGAATTCCTTTTGAGTGTCTGTGGGGTTTTTGTGGTGGCTCAAGTAGATAGTTTCCTCTAAGTGAGAATTAATAAACTGAATTTAAGAACTATGGTGATTAACCATTTTTGTTTGTTTGTTTGTTTGGATTTTTTAAACAGAAAAATGGGAAAACTTCCAGAATTCACTGATTTCTTGATACATTGCTATGGCATCAGTTAGTATATCCAATTTGTATGTGTCCATGCACATGTACACACATAGAAATTGTATCTAGGTTTAACTGCAGATTTTTTAACATAAAAAAGTATTTTGGGCACATCATACTTTCTTTCACAAGTTTTCAGATCCTGTTGCACTGGAAGAAAGTTTCTTCAGCACTAGACAAAAACAAGGCTCTCAATTTATAAGAAACTTCAATTTGAATTGCAAATTTCTGGATTTTTTTTTTCCCCAAGCACAGAAATGTCAATATTATCTATCAATAAAGACACATGTGCATGAAATTAGCAATATAAGTGACACCAGATTATTATTATTATTATTATCATCATCATCATCAGATGACGCAATTCGTACACCTACAGAAACTACTATTTCAAGTTAAATACTTAATCACAAAAGGAATATGAAAGACTGAAATGTAAGCAGGGAAAAAACCACCATGACAACAAAGAATAACAATATGACAGGTAAATCATTAAAAAAAGAAATATTAACTGTAGCAAGGCCAGTACTTCTTTGGTATTGTTTCTTTATGCATGATTTTACTGCAATATAGTAAAAGAACAACTGTAAGTTGTTTGCTCATAGCCTCAATTTGAGTGCTGAAAAGTACAGAACACTGGGAACATTCTAAATGCTGCTTGAATACTCTCTAGCAGGAAAGCAGTTAAACAAATTAATTTGCAGCTGAGGTAGATTCAGACTTCATTTCTCTGATGTATACTCATTTGAGAAACCGAATTATAAAAGCCTAGTTTCTTGTTTTGCTGTGCTGGCTTGAGGCTAATTGGAATATTCTTATGAGAGAAATTAGATCATTGGTTATAAAAGATGATAATGATAAAGTCTACATCATTCATTGGTTTGCTAAAAGGGATAAAAAAGCTAAACAGTTTTCTCTCTTTTGCTTCAGAGTGCTTGCTTCCTTCACTTTTCCTTTGCTCTGCTCTAATATCTTCCACTACCAGAAAACAAGTAAGCTTTGCTGATTTGTTTTCTGTCTGGGAGAGAGAGGAGGTGGCATTGAGCACCTTCTGGATTTTTTTATTATTTCTCAATTGTATGTAACTGTAAACACTTGCAAATGTATTGTGTATATATGCTTGTAAACTTAGCTTTGCTGTAAATAGAGCTTTGTCTTGCCTCCAGGCAATCTAAACTGGTCTGATAAGTTTTCAATTTGGGGGTAAGGGGCATGGGAATGTTCCTCAACCCACTACATTTGCACAGCAAAAAGGTGCTACCAAAATGGGAGAACTGTATTTCAAGGTGACAGGAATTTTTGTGCTTAGTTTAGCTCCAATGAATGAATAAATGAGATTAAATGGTACAAAATCTTCACCACTTTGCATCCATCAAATATTCAAGCTTAAATCCTTTGTTATACAGCTCTTCATTTAGAAATATCTCAGTTTCAGACATTGTATCTCTTAAAACGCTGAGTTTTCATTTTTGCTAAAATACTTAATAAAAATTTTGTGAATTTTCAGGTCACTGAGGAAGTTTCAGAAGCAAACAGATTCCCTGTTCAGCAGAGCTGCCAACAATCTGTGTGATGAAGGGTTTGCACAAATCCTCAGCTAGCTAAAAAAAAGGTTCAGAAAAGACATAACACTACGGCGTGAATGGCTTGGCTATACCCATAATGATCTTAGTCCTTCAGCTGACTCTACATAATACAGTGAGCCTGAAAACAAATCCACTTAAATCAGCAAGAGCTATAAACTAGCTCAGAGAGCTCAGAACATATATTAGGCCTACCTTCTCCAACAGCTGTTCTTTGTTATCCCAACATAGATTGAAAGACTTGGGAATCAAGACAAGGACTTTGCAATGTGGAAATGATGATCCTGGGTACCTTAAAACCCAAATATTTTATGTTCTACCATGACACTTTGTCCTCCTCTTTAAGATGTGGTCCTCATAAGGTCTGAGGACTATTTCAGAGACTATTATTTTTTTTAAAATCACAATTTTCACTGTTTTCATGAATAAACACTTCAAACTCCTACACAAAACTCACAACTAGATTTTTCTCAGCTTGAAGAGGATGAAGAGACTTGCTTGCATGACTGGAGGAGTAAATGAATGCCTATGACCACTGCCAAGTCATACAAAGTCATCATTGTTTTGCCCTCTAAAACTTTACTTCTTATTTTAAAGGTAGCAGTATGATATTTCACCTGAAAGAGGAAAGATTCAAAGTATTAAATTGTTACCATACTGCATACTTCTTTCCAGTTTTGGTTTCTTTTTAAGCACGTGCATGATGCCCCAGGTGTATTCCCCTAGCAAACTCTTCTAGTTCTAACAAGGACTGAAAGAAGTCAGTAGACACAGTAAAACCTAAGCAGACGTTGATTTGCTAATGATAGCATTTTAAGCTGGGTGAAGGCACAACATTTTTGTTATACATCTCTGTTAGTGTAATTAATTGTTATTATGGTCTGTGGCTTTTGTTTTTGAAAAGTTGAATCTTCCAGTGACTCATGAAAAAAATATGTACAACTCATTGCGGAAAAAAGTAGTTACGTGCTAATTAAAATTGGAAGCTGGAACTGAGTAAGTCTTTGTCTGGTATATATATATATGTCTTTTTCCATACGTCATGCACTTTTGTTCATGATTTATTCAGTCAAGGCATGATTCACTAACCGGAATTTGTCTAAATAAGGCATTGTGCATATTCCAAGAAATTTTAGCACCCCCTTTTTTATTTGTCTACATTGGTGTAACCATGCTGGAAAATGATGGCCTTTACAAACAACTCGCTTATTTATCATCTTTGCAGAGGAAAAGCCTCTAGAACCATTTCACAAGCAAACATTATATCATTCCATTTTATTTACTGCTGGAAAACCTTAATTATTTGGCTGTCCTGCAGATCTAGTGGGAGGTGTCCCTGCCTATGGCAGGGGGTTGGAGCTGGATGATCCTTGAGGTCCCTTCCAACCTAAACCATTCTATGATTCTATGATTTTTTTTTAATTATTGGATTATCACCTCCATGGAACTACAGACTACTTTAAGGAAAAAGAAAAACAGCTTCTTTCCCTGACATCCCAAAATCATGCAAAGGCATATGTTTGAATTCTTGATCCTTTTATGCTGTTGAAGTCTTAATGTCTTCCCTTATTTTATAATATTACCTGCATTAAAATTAGCTATTTGGTATCTTGATTCAGCTTTCTATCCCTAATACCTCATAACCTTAGACTGGCTTTAAATGTGTTCACATGTAATGATTTCACGAAGATTTTCTTTAACAGTTGAAGTTGCATAGTTAAGAAGTACAAAAATAAGACACTGCAACATGTAGCTAAATATAGACTTCAGTAAGCACATTCATTACACCATAAAGCTCCAAGTCAAGTCTGTCTTAGGAGGTGGCTTCAGGAATGAAATAATCCCAATACATGGGTAGCTCTAAAAACTGTTCTGCAGCCATGCTGCACTCTCCAGGATGGAGAGCAAGCTGATAAAACCACAGGTCTCTTGAACGCTCATTCAAACATACACAAACTGTATAGAATTGTACAGAGTATGTAGAACTCACTTGCATCCACTCTTCTCTCTTCTGCAAATGTGATTGTCATCCTGTAAAGTACAGCTGCATTTTACTTTCAGTTTCTAAAAATATTTGCACAGCATAAGACATACATTGAGAAGAAAACTGAACAGTGATGCAAAGGTGGCACTTCATAAATAAAGTGTGTCAATGCTGGTGTGATGTATGTATGCCCACATTCCTCTGATGGGTCTATTGGAAGAATTACATTCACCCATTGGGCAGTTGATATGTATACAGTCTTAGTAAGCATCAATTCAATTATAATTCCTTCCCAAG
>WAAF01002152.1:210966-231459 GCA_013400475.1 Tricholaema leucomelas | reverse complement strand
AAGTGCATACTTCTAAAGAATATGCTGCTATATGGTCATACTAAACTCTTTACACAGTTACCAACAGACACAACAGATTTTCTTTTTCCCCTGCTGCAGGATATTGAGGAACATTCAAATATGTCCAAATGTAACTCTAAGAACCTATCTCATCAATAAAAATTCAACTTTCCCACTGATTGTGTAAAATGCTTGGTGTACACTCCAATGTCTTGGCCATATTCCTTTTTCCAGATTGCAGCACCTACTGCAAACACAATTAGCAGACTAATTTCACTGCACAAACACTGCACTACAAATCTAACAAAGGCTGATGGACTGTGGTTGTTATAAACAGCTCCTGAACACTCTCACACCACCTTGGCTGAAAGTGCTCTCCAAGTTCTCTGCTTCCACTACACCTTCTCTGACCACTATGGTCCTCCTATGTGCCTTCAAACACTAATGGCTTCTTGTCCTGGTAGGGCACAAGTCCTGCCAGGCAGGTTTAACTCTTGCTCTCCTCCTCCTGTTGCGGGTCTGGCAAGTTGAGTAGATGAGCAAACAATAAGGGTTTGGCCCCAGCAAAGCCTTGAGGGCTAGGGGCTTAGCACCACTCGTCAGGTGTCTTGTGCTGCCCCTCAGCATGCCTGTGTGGTCCTACAAGCACAAAGCTTAGAATTCACTGGGCAGAACAATGATGCTGGTGCCTACTGGCCAGTTTCATTTTCAAAATGATGTATTTAATGAGGGTGATTTAGAAACTGCCTTTCTGCACTGACCCTTCACTGGGAGCAGCAGCTCATTTGTGGCTTATTAACTGGGAATCAAGGCATCTACATGTTTGCAGCTAGCACTAGCAGCTAGGCAACAGCAACTCAGGTCTTCTCTCTTTCCCTCTGCCTGGAATATTTTGTATTTTACCCCGGGATCATTATCGTGAGTTTTGGAAGCACCTTTGTACAGGAGAC
Organism: Tricholaema leucomelas; assembly: GCA_013400475.1. NCBI lineage: Eukaryota > Metazoa > Chordata > Aves > Piciformes > Lybiidae > Tricholaema lacrymosa > Tricholaema leucomelas. Next base: position 230,509 of record WAAF01002152.1, on the reverse strand, counting down.
TTACTCAGGGACCAAAGCACTGTGAGTACATCTGCTGGAGTTAATGCTAAGGCTCCATAAGCAGAGTTAGAATTTTCCTGTTTTCACATTCCTACTTTTTCCCAAGTTCTGATTGTTTAAACTGTTTAATGCTGCATTTATAAATACCCTCTGGGCAACTACTTCCTGTTGACCAAAAATCCAATGAATCTCCAGGGATGTTTCAAATTTCACTATTATTATTAATAAGGATATTAATACATAAATTAATATTCATAATTCATAATATGTTATTAATTTCCACTACATTGCTGCATTTATTTGATTATATTCCACCCCTGAGGATGGCATCCCTAAAATGAAGAATTAATTGGTGGAGTAGAATCTTAACCCAACACAGATCAAAATAAGTACGTTGATACCAGCTGAGAAGTACAAACCTTCTTCCCAGTAGAGGTTCTGCACTCCTTCTGCAGAAGGAACCTCAGTAGCACAGAAATGCTCAAGACACATAGGAAGAAATGGCTACTTTTCCAAATCTCTGCACCTCCCCTGTGAAGCTACAAGCACAAAACCAGATACAACTGCCCCCCAAAACTAGGCTTACATGATCATTTGGATCAGCAAGATGGAGCTCTTCCTTCATATGTTCTTCCATATATTGTGGTCTTCAAACTCCTTCTAAAAGTCCATCCCACCCCTCACAGCAGCCTTCTGCAAAGAATGCTTAGAAGAACCCCAAAGTTGAGGAAAAAATGAAACAAACAAAACACTAAGGTGCTCAATGTCATTACTTCAAGACTAGGAGTAAAACCTGAAGACCTTGCTTATGGGCAGTGCTAAACAATTGTCTGTATCAGAAATCATTCTGAACTGAGCACAGCAGTTGCACAAAGCTGTATTTATAGACTAGAGCTTCCCTCATGTCATCTCAGTCACTGCTTCGTGTACAGTATACCTTTCAGACAGAACAACCAAGTTTTCAGAGGGAAAACCAAACCAACACAACCACAGCACACACCAACAAAAAACACCAAGAGCAAACAAAACCACATCCAGTTTAAGTCCTGAAATCATCTAACAAGCCTAAATGCAGATCCATAAGGCAAATTCTAATTCTAGAGACTGCTTCTCTGTTTGGAAAGCAAGGAGGACTGTGTAGCCTACTTTTGACTATGAGCTGCACATTCAAAACCTAGCAAAGCAACTTTCAAAAACAGTTATAGAAAACATAGAGAATCAGCCTGTTTCCAAGCCAGTGAGCTAGAAGAGACTGTGTTTCCCAGTCACAACATGCAAAATTCCCACCTGAAACTAGTCCATTGTCTTGTACTGTGTGACACTCATTTTAGAAACGCCTGTCTTTGGTCTATAAAAATGACCAAGCTTCCAAGGCAGGATATGATCTAAAATGCATCTGTATGTGTCACATTTCCTTCCTGCGCCTCAGGCAAGCAAGCAACCTTAAGCTTAGAGTGCTTGTTATCACGAGTATTCCCCACTCTCTGACTTACACAGTCAGAATGTGTTCTTATGATGCACAGAGTGTTCTGAATAGAGCTGTGCTGATCCAACTTTTATCCAGAATAACCAGGCACTTAAATGCTGGTTCAGGAAATCTGAGTACGAGCACAATTTTAGAAAGCTATTCTAAAAACAGTGCCTCCTTACACAACCTGTCTGCCAAGACATCCAGAGTTATTCTTTTGGACAAGAATAAAGTGAGGGGGGGTGGGGGAGAGGTCTATCTTCTGCTCCTGCCAACTCTGTGCAAAGCTTTGGAAGAGAGACAAATGTCACCTTCTGTCAAACAGTTTGCAAATGAGTAGCTCTGTCACAACGGATATTAAGGGAATCACCCAAGATACCACAACAACTTAGCAAGCCATCTGGGAGAAAGTAACTTGCTGAGAGCTACTATGGCAGTAGCTTCCTGAAGAGTAGCTGCACTGTCACCAGGAAATAGGTGTGGTGCTTCCACTGGGGAGCTGGCTTCTGTGGTGACAACATAGTACTATATTGGGGTAGCCCCAGCCCAAGCTTGACCTGGTCCCTTACTGCTTCAGCTGCCTTTGTACCCTGAGAGCTGCCCCAGTGTCTACAGCAGTGGTAAGACTTGGATTCAGCAGCTTGTTGTTTGCTTTCTCCTTGTCCTGAATAGGACTTTTGTGTATAAGCACTTCAAAGGGATAGGCAGACAGAGGACAGTAAACTGCCTACTCTATTTCAAGAGCAAAACAAGGTAATTTAATGGGGACTGGACTTTAGCCCAAGACACCCCATCACTTATATGGGACAGGCTCCTCCTACATAAACAACTTTTATGTAGGCTCTGGCTACAGAATCTGAGTCTATAGTTGGCACCACAGGATTTAACTCATTTGTGCACCATCTAAACTGTCCAAATAAAAGACAGCAACAAAAGCATTCGACATTGATGACTTCAGACAAATATCACTAGACTTCCCAATGAAAGATACACACAGAGCAAACAAATTTCAAACCAAAGGATCAGAGACAGACCTATCTCCAGTTCTGACAACGCAGCACCCATCCATCTTAAGGGAGAGAGACAGTACTGCCATCTCTCTGTCTCAGTTCTGAAAGTGTATCAAATAATTCCTAAGGTAGTTTTATTTATTATGTCCTACCAGCAGTCTCCAGCCTCATGTAGCTGTGATGGTACCTGCAAAATTGGAGCCACTCAGGAACTACATCGGCAACAAGGATCCCCTTCAGAAGCCTCTCTTGAGGTACTGTGCAAGTCAGCCCTATCAGATAGGGCAGTTAGAAGCAAGACAAACTTTCACTCAAGGCACACCATGAGGTGCAGCAGGCAGGATTCAGGCAAAACTCCTGTGTAACTTACTGAAACACACCTGCCTTGTTCCAGGGTAAGCACTGGGGATTGGTGAACTCTGCCTCACCCAAAGGAAAAGCAGCAGTGCTTCTCCTCTGAAACTGCTTGTTCAGCCTTCCCAGCTGCAGCTGCTCAGGATGCATCCATTACGCTTGTGGGGACAGGCTGAACAAGCACTAATGAATGGAAGAAAAATGGTCTGGGAAATTCCCCACGTGCAAGTGTCTCTGAAGTTAGGAGCAGCTTTGCTCTTCAGCAGCCCAGCATTCCTGGCAAGCAGCCTGCTTCCTGCTAGATCACTCCAATACTCACCTGCAATATCGTCGAACCAGCTTTCTCCCCTGCACTTTTCCCTGTCTCAAAGCCTGATACTTGCACAGTACCAACTAAGCTTTTGTGTTGCAATCTTGCAGAAGTCCTACAAATCACTGAACGATCTTTACTTACTTCTGTATGGGAATAGAGAGTCAGTTGTGCCCTTCTACATCTTATATTAAAACACAATAAAACTGTTAATGAATCCTGATAATCAACTCATAAACAAGATCAATTCCTTCAACATAACCAGAGCTGCACTGTCAGGTCGAGACAAGAAACTCTGGTGAATGCATTTCTAAATGCAGTACAGAGAGAAGGAACTATACTGCAAATGAGGCAACAGAGCTCAAATGTGCAGCTTTTCTGATGAATGTCAGATCTGTTCCAAGGAGGGGTATGGCTGGCTGGCTCACCATCTAGGAAGTCAGCACCTAAAAGTGAAGCAGGTCTCTCAGGGTACATCTATCACAGCATTCTCAAGCAGACTTGTTCACTATGTCCATATTCTGAATCAGGTGTGAAGGATAAGACACAGCTAACTGAGGCAAATTGTTAGCTCTATCTACCTGGGCTTAACATTGTGTTGATGTGGCTACCTGACTCCCGGGCAGGTTTGGCTCCAAGTAACACAACTCACACGTATACACAGAGCACTGTGCAACAGGGCATGGCAGGGACAAAGCAAACTGTCTTCTCCTTCAGTGCACCATATCACCCAGAAGAACACAGGTCCACTCCCTCCAGCTTGAAATTAAGATCCTTAATTTCTTACAAACAACTGTAATGACACAGCTTTTGCTGTAAGACCACACGGTTCTCCTAGAAATGAAGCTAAAGATGTTAAACCAATTTATCCTGTCTGGGAGGCTTCACCTTGCTCTTGGTTTTGTTCAGTTCTGAATCATCTTGCCTCTTCAATGAATAAAGTTAACCATTAGAGTTCCACACTTACACATCTGAGGAATTTGTTGGTAACTATAAAATGCAGATAGTGAGTTTGAAAGGCAGTTATTACCTATATAGGCAATTATGTGCCTATTTAACATCTAGTTAGTGCCTTGCTTCAGGTGTATTACCATGCTTTTAATTTATTGGTTGATAATTAGCAATTATGACAGAAAAGAAAAAAAAACAAACCAAACAAACAAAAAAAGCCCCCACCAAAAAAAAAAAAAACAACAACAGGAAAGGATTAAAAGCTACAAGAATCAGTTCAGGAAAGGAAATCTCACTGGACAGTGAAACAGAAACCATTTATATCAAAACTGTTTCAAGTGGGCTTTTATACTTGTAAACTTCTTACATCTTCCTGCATCCCATTGTTAGTTCAGTAACCCACACTGTGAGGCTGCTGTTAACAATTACAGACAATTTATTTTGCTAACACATTAAATGAAGTGTCTGGAATAAGCTCCTAAATTAGTTTCAATAGAATAGATGTTACATTATCATTAAATTTCAGCATATTCAATAGCAGAAAATTTGCTTGGTATTTTGACTGTTATCCCTAGCATAATTCACAGCAGAAACAGAGGTGTGACTTGATTAAACACATTCAAATAGCTAAGATGCTTCTGCACTCAATTTCATTAAAGAGATGTTAGATATTAATTAGCATATCTTCTACATGCCATTGTTTGACTCAGTGATCATCCCTTATCTAAATGCATTTGCTTTTGGCAGCAAAACACAAATCCAATAGAACAACATAAATGACAACCACAGCACAGATCAGCTATTATAGAATCAAAGAATGGTTTAGGTTGGAAGGGACATCAAAGATCATCCAGTTCCAACCCCCTGCCATAGGTAAAGACACTTCTCACTAGAATAGGCTGTCCAAGGCCTCATCCAACTTGGCCTTGAACACCTCCAGGGAGGGAGCAGCCACAACCTCCCTGGGCAGCCTGTTCCCAGTGTCTCACCACTCTCACTGGAAAAAAACCTTTCTTAATATCTAGTTTGAATCTCCCCTCTGCCAGTTTAAACCCATCACACCTCATCTTCTCATTACAAGACCTTGTCAATAGTCCCTCCCCAGCCTTCCTCTAGGCCCCCTTCAGATACTGGAAGGCCACTATAAGTTCTCCTCAAAGCCTTCTCTTCTCCAGGCTGAAGAGCCTCAACTCTTGTAGCCTGTCCTCATAGCAGAGCTGCTGCAGCTCTCTGAGCATCTCTGTGGCCCTCCTCTGGACTCACTCCAACAGTTCCATGTCCTTCTTGTGTTGGGGGCTCCAGAACTGCACACAGTACTCCAGGTGGGTCTGAGGAGAGCAGAGTAAAGAGGCAGAATCCCCTCCCTTGCCCTGCTGCCCACACTGCTCTTGCTGCAGGCCAGCACAGGGTTGCTGTCTGGGCTGCACTCACACTGCAGGCTCATGTTGAGCTTTTCATCACCCCAGACTCCCAAGCCCTTTTCCTCAGGGCTGCTCTCAGTCATTCACCACCCAGCCTGGAGTTGTGCTTGGGATTGTGCTGACCCAGATGCAGGACCTTACACTTGCCCTTGTTGAATGCCTTGAGATTGGCCTGGGTCCATACTGTACTCCTCGTAGCTGCAAGTTTGCAATGTCTAGCATGAATATAGAACTCTGTCAAAGAAAACTATTATACAGTTTCTTACAGAACAGGGAGTGCTAAAGGTGTGTTGGGGGGAAAGCACAAGTTGGGAAGCCCCTGAAATGACTCAGTTAAGTGGCTTGTTAAAAGTTTGACCCTTCAGGACACTTTAAAGCATCTCTGGGAACTATTTTCTAGATGTCAGTTGTCATTCACATGTCTAACAAACTCTTTGTTTCTAAAGCTACACAGCAGCTGCCTGAAGGAAAACCAGATCAGAGGCCCTTCTGATGCTAGAACCTTTGATAGGTAGGATATCAGTTCAGAAGCAGGTTTGGGAAGAGAGTTAAGTCTACCCCAAATATTTGCAGCAATCCCACTTGTACTGTCGCACTCAATGTAGGGCTCTTATTCTTAGTCCTGTTGACATTGTCTCCAACACAGGGGACAAAACTGTTTGGCAGCTCTTGCTAAATGAGCTGGTAATGTTCATCTTCAGACCTCCATCACTAGATATGCACACAGTGCAGGCCTTCTGCATTGACCACTGACCAAAGTATTGACGTGATGTTCTGCATAGCTGACAGCCATAGCACACACAGCAGCTGTAGGCAAAATCCATACATCGAGAGAACAGTGGAGGCTGCACATATAAGGCTGAGAGAGCTCTATCATGGAAATGACATGCATGGATCTCCCCTAGTTGCATGGGATGAATGAAAGAAGTCAAACCAGGGGTTGACTGGGCCAGGAGTCATGCCTGAATGACAGAATTCAGGTGGCAGCAGTTTGAAGCTCACTGCATTGTTTTAGCTGCTGGATGGCTGAAATATTAGAATAACAACATGCAAGCAGAAGGTAACGATGCCTAGCAGATAGACTGCTGAACTGGGAGTTTCAGCAAGAAAACTGGTACTCACTCTGGCTTTCCAATGGAGAGAAGCTTTTGATATGTCTCTTTCACAGGGCTACCTACCAACAGTTTCCAATCTGCTTTATATGAGCTTCACAGGCACTCCGTGTTCTTCTTGCTGTCTGTAATCTGCCTTGTCAAGCTTAGCTCCTTCTCTCTCTTTGCATCTCACCTACTAACATTTTTCCTCATCAAAGAAGAAATAGGAAGAACTAAGACAAACCCAACCTGTCCACACCACTGTTTATCCCTGTCTTGCCCTTAGCCAGACCTAAACCCAAGTCTCTCAGCCTGTACACTTACTCTCTCTTCAGTTCACCGGCAACAAGAGAATGGTCCACAGAAGAAGAGAAGGAAGGAGCACCGGGTAAAAATGCCTGTGTGATGCCTCTGTGACAAGCAGACAGGCAGCAGGGTGTCAGAGGACCTGCAATCTCTTCCCATGCTGGTGCATCCTGGTGGTTGTGAGCCAGTGCTACAGACTGTTGCTCATCATAAACTACCTACTACCAGTACAGGATTGTGTACAAAGGCCTCATCCCAAAGGAAAATCGAAGGTCTTCATTCAGGTTGTACGGTGACAGTCAAAGAGAGTTTCAGGAGGTATTAATTAGAAAAATTGCTATTTTCACAGACACTAATGAAGTCAGTCTGGCAGCACTTTCTTCTTGACACCCAATAGTTTGCAAGATGAGGATACAGCAAAAAGTTAGCATTTGAAATCTCCACCCATAGCAGTGTGAGGAGTGACCCAGAACAGGACCAATTCTTCGGTTAGGTCTGTAACATCACAAGCCACATCAACCCGACTGACATCTAGTGACAATGCTGCCAACAAAAGCAAGTTTTCAAGTTTTAGCCAACTTGAACCCAGTTTCAGAGTAATTAAATCAGCAAAAGAAGTGCAAAGGAGTAGCAAACCCCTCTGCATTAGCAGGAAAGTAGGTCCTCTGACTGGAATTAACCATCCGGTGGAATGATGCACACTGTTTACCAAAGCATCAGGTTGGGCTGCTATTTTCACAGATAATTTCACAGCAGTAAGAAAATCACACTGATTAGGTCACTGCATCATTTTCTAGACAATAATTTTCACATTTGCTTAATACCAACTGTGCTACTTAATTGTCAGAGAGCATCGCTCTCTACAGCTAAATCGTAACCACCACAAGGCATCTACAGGAGCCAACAACCTGGCAGCATCTTTTGCTGCTCACTGATTGTGGAAATGGGGACAGGTTACTCACACCATCTGCTGCAGAGGAGAGGAGGGTACTTGGGACTGTTGGTTGAAAGCACCATCAGACAACAAGACACGCAGTTCAGGCAGGAGGATGCATATCAGTTTAAAATCACAATCAAAGGGGGGAACAGAAGCCAAAAAGAATGCTCACTCCAAATTTAAGATCTCTCTGTCCCACAGAGCAAACATTGATGGTCTTTAACAAAGCTTACTTCTGCGTACCTGTGCTCATTTTTACTGTGCTAGAGATTGCCAACACTAATTGCCAGGGCTAAGTAACCAGCTTTGACCAGAGCTGACCGGGAAATCAGACGCCCTTTTGGTTTCACATCAGGTTAAAACCAAGTTCTTTCAATGAGTAGCAAGATACCCAGAAAAGCAAACAGACTGAAGTTTTTGATTCTGAGCCAGGTTTGAACCTAGGTTTCCACTATCAGGCAGAAGGCACCACAAGTTAGCAGCTTTCTCCCCATCACTTCTGTTATCTCCTTCTATTTTCCTGAGAAGGTTTCCTATGAAGATTATCTCAGCACTAACTAATGCCAGCAGCAAAGCTTTTTTCCATAGGAATGGGGAAGTCAAACCTCACCTTCAGCAGCAGTAAAATGCTATTGCCTGATTCCTTAGATGGATTTATCTTCTGTAGAGTTTTCCACCAGAAAGACAAACCAGAGACCTGCATTGGCAGAGCTGTTGCTCATAAAGGCCTATTCACTGCAGACAGACCCTGGGATGACATTGACAGGTTGGAGCTCTCCTTACCAGTAAACTGAACATCACCCTTTCCAGTAGTATCATGTGGTCATGCCCATGCAGTCTCTGTCAAGAACATCTAACAAGAGGAAGATAGTAGGCATTTCAATTTGACCCCAAAGGAACTTGGGTCTTGGCTTCATTTACAGTCTCTCCCTGTTAAATACCCAGACAGTACATATAACATTACCTACTTCCCTGTCTTCATGCCAACTCTCAGCATAGAATTAATGTTTTGATGGAATAATAAACCTCTCAAAATCTGAGCTGATAATGGACAGTCACATTAGATGCTTAAATTATAGCAGCATGAACAGCCTTGCAACAATCAACCCTGGAACTGCCAAAATGTTTTCATTGTTCATTAACTGGAACCTTTTTTGCATTGCTAATCCTAATGAACTGACATTCTCATTACCATTCCAAGCACTGTCTGTAGCACATCTCTGGATTGCTTTTTCCACCCAAACATACAATCTTATTCAACTGGTAGCCTGCTAATGCATTAAAAGCTCAGAAATTGATGCTTTAACACAACTGTAAGAAATCCACAGTGCAAGCACCTTTAGGGGAATGCTCAGTTGAGTCTTGAAGAACTTTTGTTTCAGTAGAAAAACAGCTCTTTTATTGTTGAGTTTTAAGATTAAAATCCAAAATCCATTTAAGTCAGTGGAAGCCTTTCTATTGATTTCTATGTACATTGAACTGCTTTAACTCCCTCTTCCCTTCATCTTCTGCTTCTCCCAAAGCATAAATGAATTCACTGACAGTGCAGAGACAGAGAATTTCCTTGCAGACAGCATGAACAATGTGTGTGTGTGGCTCTGGACGTGAACAACCATCACCATTTCCTCTATGCTAACCCCAGGATACAGTCTCCAGGTGTGCCGGGGGAGGTCTAGTCTGGATGTTAGGAGGAAGTTGTTCCCAGAGAGAGTGATTGGCATTGGAATGGGCTGCCCAGGGAGGTGGTGGAGTCACCATCCCTGGAGGTGTTCAAGCAAAGCCTGGATGAGGCACTTAGTGCCATGGTCTAGTTGATTGGACAAGGCTGGGTGCTAGGTTGGACTGGATGAGCTTGGAGGTCTCTTCCAACCTGGTTGATTATGTGATTCTATGAATCCTACAATCCTCAGTTCACAAGCCAGGTTCTTCCTTTGCAATACTCAGAATTAAAAATGTTGCCCAAAATTCCATCAAAACAGAGTTCAGTTTAGGATATCAGTAGTTTATTCACTAAAGTAGCTTATTTATGAAAGGTGAGCAGAAAATAGAGATGTCCAGCTCACACCGACGTGAGTAAATAAAAGATCCAGTTATTAACTTCATAGAGGTGGACAGCTCTCTCACATAAGCAATGAGACAAGTTTTATAAAAGAAAAGCCAGATGTAGAGCCTGGTTCATTTTCAGTGGGACTCTCTTGTTTTCAAGTCAAACGGCTCCAAAACAAAGGAGACTAAAACAATCTCAAGTTGTGCCAGGGGAAGTATAGGCTGGATGTTAGGAGGAAGTTCTTGCCAGAGAGAGTGATTGGCATTGGAATGGGCTGCCCAGGGAGGTGGTGGAGTCACTGTCCCTGGGGGTGTTGAAGAAAAGCCTGGCTGAGGCACTTAGTGCCATGGTCTGGTTGATTGGCTAGGGCTGGGTGCTAGGTTGGACTGGATGAGCTTGGAGGTCTCTTGCAACCTGGTTGATTCTATGATATCTAATATTAAGGCATTGTCTTCCTGGAATTTCAGTTGAACTACCATTTTTTTTGTCCTAGAGAGACAGCTGTTGCCTTCAGCTATAAAGCAGGAATAAATTGCTCTCTTCCTCAAAAGAGACTGCATCTCCAAAGAACCCCACATGTGAAGAAGCAGTGTGGGTTCTTCAGAGATGAAGCATTTCCTAAGTTGCTTTATGACAAAAACCCTCCAGCGTTAGCATCGCTCCAAATACATGTCTGAGCCCTGACTTCCCATATTAAGCAGAAACAAACACATAGAATAATGTTCCAGCTTCTCCAATATAATTTCATAACTAACTACGTACTCATTCCACTACCTACATACACATTCTACATTGGTAAAGTATTTTCAGGCAGACAAAGGCTTTGCAGTCACTAATTAAGAGGGGGGTTGTATTTAGAGACATCTAAGCTGTCTTTCACTAAAACCTGCATTATTTAATCTATTCTAACAATTCTTAAAGCAACAAGAAATGTTCTATGCAAACAGAGGCAAACATTTTTGGTTCTTCTCCTCAGTTCTCTCATCTCCAAGGCTTCACTAAAGTGTTTCTTTGTAGTTTTCAACATAATGTTCTTGGAATAAAGCACTGGACTGAGTATCACACACTTCTTGGAGAGACAGTCCCTGGAAAACCAAGTAACAGCCTGCCTCAGGAACAGAAGGGTGAAAGGCAGATTACAGAGTACAGCTTTCCCACAAAAAGCTCTTAAAAGATTTGGATTTAGCCTATGACACAAGCCACTAGCTTATGAAATAGCTATTTTCAAGAAATCAGTGGGCACAAGATAGATTCACAGACCAAAATTCCAATTACAAGAATTACTGCACAAAAGCAGCTCATGTCAGCAAGAGCAGCACTAAGGACTTCCTCCACAGTGGCCACCTCCAGCTTCTAGAACCTTCACTAATGCCAAGGCTCAAGGACATTCTTTTGAAAAGAAAATTACGCTTCGAAGTTGGATAAAGAGAGTGTGGCTAAAGGGGCAGAAGCTACACAGAAAATCCCACAAATCACACAGAGTCTGACAGAATGTTAGGGGTTGGAAGTGACCTAAAAAGATCATAGAGTACAACACCCCTGCCAGAGCAGAATCACCTAGAATAGGTCACACAGGAATGCATTCAGGTGGGTTTTGAATGTCTCCAGAGAAGGAGACTCCACAACCATTCTGGGCAGCCTGTTCCAGTCTTCTGACACTCTCTCAGTGGAAAAGTTTCTCCTTCTGCTCACATAGAACCTCCTATGCTCCAGCTTGCACCCATCGCCCCTTGTCCTGACACTGAACATCACTGAGAAGAGTCTTGTGATGGTTTGGGTGTCCCCTGCCCCCCACACTTTAGAAATCACCCAGACTAGACTCAGCCAGCTCTGGAAATTTGAATGAAACTTATATTTACAGCTGGCACANCACGAAGTGCCCAAAGCAAAGTGCAGAGCAAAAGTGACTTTATCTAATGTTTTGCTTTTCCTTTCTACACATCTCAGCAAGACTGTGAGCGAAGTAGACCTCACCATTGTTTTCATTTCCCAGCCTATTATCTAGTTCTTCTCACCAAAACATGCTAGCTAGCTTCAAACTAGCACAAGTCTGTTCCCAAATTCCTTAAATTCCTTTCTTCTTCCCCCTCCCCACCCCCACCACAGGCTTTAGGGGGGGACAGCAGGAGCCCTTTCCGCAGGTGTGCTGACCCATGTGCGTGTGGAAGCCATGCATGCTTAGCAGAGGTTTACCTATCTGACAATCCCCTTGGGTGCAAAGCTTGTCAGGGTCTGCCCAGCCCAAAAAACAACCCTGCAGGAAGAGGAAGATCCTGCTGACACCGAAGTCCAACCATAAAGTGAACGTCAGTGGCTGGAGAGAGGCATTTTGGGAAGGGGCACCTGGCACAACCACCACTGGACAAGAGTAAGAGCCCAGATGTGTGCACCAGCCCCTCATGTCCAAGGTTCACTTTCAAAAGTGCTGTTTTCTGGTTTTCTCTTTCCATACCCTTCTTTTCTTTTCCCTTCCAAGTGAATTTTGGGCATTTGCGTGGCCATTGCTCCATCCTACCAAGTCTCTGGGAAATGTTCTCTAACAGAAGCCCAGTTTAAGAAGCAATTAGTCTAATTAGTCATTTGATGAGCCTTTATAGTCTCCCTCGAGTAGCTCTGTCTCAGCCCACTACTAGCTCTGCACATCAGCAGTGCCTTCCAAAGCGTAATTGCAATGTGTCACACATTTCAAGGTGGACACAGGGAAACACAAAGAGGTTCAGAAGCCAGCTCTGCCACAAGCTTGAGACAGGGAATGTCAGCCCCCAGGAACTTGGAAGAGAAGCTGCTCTCTCACCATCATGAGTAGCTATGGGACCAGCAAACACAGAGCCTGAGGTCACACCATCATTCAGCAAGACCGCCAGGAATGGAACTCCCTTACCTGCAGTGCAGGTTTTGCCCCCATGCTATAGAAATAGACTTCACAGGCTCAGCAAAGGGTTTGTGCTGGGGGGTTTCTGACCAGAAGTCACTTTGGATGTCACCTTCCTCTAACTGTATGAAATCCACACTGCTCGTTTCTGTTGCCAGAATCAGTAAGTTTAACCCGCAGGCAAGAGCACTGCAGGAAAGGCCTCAGTTCTGTTGAGGAACTCCAGGACTATGAACACTGTCACTTGGTGACCTGTATCACCTGCAATGTCACCTGCAGACCCAACCAAGATGAGGACGCTTAGGTTGGGCATGGAGCAGGAGGCAGCTCATATCCCAGTTCACTCGCTCTCCATCTAGATGATGTAAGTCAGACACAACCATCCTTTTGCAGATGGGAAACATGATTTAGAGTAGAATGTGCCAGCTCGGCTCCTCCAGACTTGTCAGACCCAACCCACCTTTCCTGAGGTCATTTCCCCTCTCTAGGTGGGCCTAATCTCTGCCTTCCCATCAAAGCTGTCAGAACTTCAGGGATCTTCACTATGCCATACTCAGAATGTTTTTGTCATCATTTTCCCAATGAAGTCTGACCTTGAGATAAGTTACATTTCTGTCTCCATTTTTGATAATTTCCCTTCAGACAGCTCTGACCTGGACATCTTTCCTGATCCAGGTAAGGGGTTTAAACAATGTTAGACTTCGGGGGGATTTGATAAATGTTTGTAAGTATCTAAGGGCTGCCAGGGGGGGGGGGGGGGGCAGGCTCTGCTCACTTGCTCCCTGGGATAGGACAAAGAGCAATGGGTGTAAGTTGCAGGAAAAGAGGTTCCACCTCAACACAAGGGGAAACTTCTTTACTGTAAGGGTCACAGAGCACTGGAACAGGCTCCCCAGAGAGGCTGTGGAGTCTCCTTCTCTGGAGCCTTTCAAGGCCTGTCTGGATGTGTTCCTCTGTGATCTGTGTTAGGTAGGATTGTCCTACTCCAACAGGGGAGTTGGACTCGATGATCTCCTTGGGTCCCTTCCAAGCCCTAACATCCTATGATCCTATGAATGTTCAGCTCCACAGGCAGAGGAATTCTGCAGCCCCAGGTTGCTGTAAGGCCATGACACATGGAGCTCTTGGATGAGCTCAATCTGCCACAGCTCCCACTGTCTCCCACAGCATTCTCCTGGAGAATGATAAATGAGCAAATGGAGGAGCTGTGTCTTTTCTCTAGGTAGGTAAGCAGCGTATCTAAAACTTGCACACTGTTTTTTTCAATCAAGAATATAATTTCCTCTGTCCTAGACATACCACTGCAAAGAAGAAACTAATTACCCATCAAGTACAATGGGATGCTGACCTAAAGATTCAGGCAGAGGATGTCTTTGGATATCTTCCTAAGCACTCAGCATACAGTGAGATTACATAAATCTCCAAGGACAAGCACAAGGTCCTGCCCATGAGTTGAGGCAATCCCATGCACGGGGTGGAAGCTGAATGGATTGAGACCAACCCCGCAGAGGAGGATTTGGGAGTGCTGGTAGAAGAAAATCTGAGTGAGCAAGCAATGTGTGCTCAGTCCAGAAAGCCAATCGCATCCTAGGCTGCATCAAGAGAAGTGTGGTAAATCAAGGGAAGAGATTCTTCTCCTCTGCTCTCCTGGGACTTCACCTAGAGTACTGTGCTAGCACTGGGGTCCCCAGTGTAAGACAGACATGGACTTGCTTGAGTGGGTCCAGAGAAGAGTTACAAAGATGATCCAAGGGCTGAAGCATCTCCTCTATGAGGGCAGGCTCAGAGAATTGGGGTTGTTCAGTCTGCAGAAAAAAAGGCTCCAAAGAGACTTTATAGTGGCTTTCCAGTACCTGAAGGGGGCCTACATGAATGGTTAGCAGGGCTCTTGATCAGGGAGTGCAGTGATAGGACCAGGTAGGGGTTTCAAGCTGAAAGAGGGCAGACTGAGATGCTAGGAAGAAATTCTTTACAGTGAAGGTGGTGAAACATTGGCATGAATTGCTCAGGGAAGTTGTGGATGCCCCATTCCTTTAAGTATTCAAGGCCAGGCTGGATGGGGCTTTGAGCAAACTTGTCTAGTGGAAGGTGCCATGGGCAGAGAAGTTCAAATTAGGTATCTTTCAGGTTCCTTCCAATCCAAATGATTCTATGATGATTCTTCAGAAACAGAGAAGCTTCTGTCCAAAATATTTGCCTTCTGTAGAATTTGGAAGCAGAACCTTATCTTGATCTTCACCATAGGAAAATGGCTTTTAAAGATGGTGAAACCTTCACTCAAAGATGATAGAGGTCAAGGCAGGCTTCAGAGTCAGGGCTTGTTCTTGGGTTAGACTGCTCAGAAGCCACCAGCTTGTGCAGATCAGAGAATCATAGAATTAACCAGGTTGGAAGAAACCTCCAAGCTCGTCTAGTCCAAGCTATCACCCAGCCCTGTCCAGTCAACTAGATCATGGCACTAAGTGCCTCATCTAGTCCTTTCTTCAACACCTCCAGAGATGGTGACTTCACCACCTCCCTGGGCAGCCCATTCCAGTGGCAAATCACTCTCTCTGGGAAGAAATTCCTCCTCATGAAGCAGATAGATGTTATAGCCAGAAAACTTTTAATATCCTTTACCACATTGTATTAGTGTCTAAGGGGGCAAGCATCAAGCCTGCATTAGAGGAGGAATACGAAGCTATTCAAAATTACATAAGAAAGTGACACATGTTGTAAGAGGGAAGAGTTGGTCTGTGTTTGATCAGAAGTTAGGACAGGCCGACAGTCACTAGGTTACCAGAGATAAGACATGGGGAAGCAGGGCTTGCAAGAATGCACATGAGCAATAGGGAAAGATGGGATGGAACAGATCCCAAAATAAAGGAGGAGCTCTGTTGTCCTTTGGCCTTCTGAGATGTCCTGGCCATACATGACAGAATTCTGAACCCAAGTGTCCCGAAAGCTTAGGGAGCTGGGTTGGAGCGGCACCAGTCTGACCACCATGACGGTGCGGTTCCCGGTGGGGATGCCTGCCTTAAGAAGATGAGTGCCTGCCAACAGGTCAGTTGAATAGAGTGAGCATAACCTGCTTTTGATCAGTAGAGCTCCTCGGCATTCCTTGTCATATACCTTTCTCTCTATGATTTTAGCACTTGAGCTATAAGCACTGTAATTTCCAGTATGCTTTTCTCTTTAAGGTTTTAGTACTTGAGCTATAATAAAGTGTTGAAACTGTACCCAGAGGAGGGTACCCATGTGTAAGAGCATTCCCTGCTCCCCAAAGAAGTCACTGGAACACATACATATCTCCTCTCTTCACAGAAAGATTTGTTTTGTTTTTCTTTTTCTCCCTACTTTAACAAGCAGACACTCAACTAATGGCTAACATAGCTGTATTTTTCACACCTTTATCTTTCAGAGGTATCAGTCACTATGCATGAGCTTTCACTAGAGTGTGATGGGTGGGAGAAGAAAAAGTTTAATTTGAAATAAAAAAAATCTACAAGTCCAAACAAGTAAGTTATTCCTTCTCATTCAGCTCAGACAACTCTCTGAATGATGAGAGACTTGAACAATGACTTAAATATCTTCTATGGATCCTTTTTCTTTCTGGCTCCTCCTATTCAAGTTACTTGCCCTTTCCCGTTCCACTTCTAGTCTTTAGTTTGGGTAGAAAGAGATTCATTTGCACTGCTAGCAGAAAATCCTTTTGGATTTCTACTCATCATTTATCAACAAAACATGGAATCTACTGTCTAGAGTTTTTGAGGGAGGGCCTACATATCCATTCTCACTAGGCTTGAATGAATGCCAAAGTGAGCTTATAATGAGCATAGTGTGAGATTCAAGCTTTGTACATTATTTCACTGTGGCTGAAACCATGTGTCTGCTGCTAGCTCTAATATATACTCCTCGGCACTTAGATAACTCACTGGAAACTTGATGCCTGAAGAAAATGTTGAATAGGAAATATGTGCCTTTAGACAATGCAGACAACAATAAGGGGGATCATTGGACTCCCATCACAGCAGCTGCATATGAATTTCATGATACAGAGAAGAGAACAGAATCCACACATCGTATTGAGTTGCTTCTCATGTTTACAGCCCTGGGCACTAAGATGCGAGTTGAAACAATTGTGCTCATATTAATAAGTTGTTTGACTTTGGAGGACTTCAGAAAGCATCAAATTCTAATGCACAAGGATAAGCACTGGCTTCAGAAAGTCATGTTGTATGCCAAAAGCGGCACACACTGACCTAAACCTTTAAGACAGGAGCATCTATCTGAAAAGAAATTAGTGTCACTCCAATTTACACTGAAGTTATGATGATCCCTATCAATACCAACCAGGGAAGCACAAATCCTCTTCGGGGTCATGGGAAGCTGCATACCTCCTTGAACACAATTTCATCTCAAACATAAAACACCAAAGGTGAACAAAGAGCAAGTGTGGAGGAAAAAAAATGTTGTAAATCAATTCCATCCACAGGCACGGAGACAGCAAGAGAGAATACTTGTCCCCTACAGAGATGTTCCTTAAAACCAACAGCGAATGAACTCCTACCTCAAGAGGGCTTCAAGTCATGGATCCTGACAGCAGTGACTAAATGAGCCTGAGAAATTTGCTTGCAGTCAATACACTTTTTTTCCTCCATTAAAATCACAGCAGATTCAGGTTCCTATAGGTGTGCTCATTGGCACTGCAGAGAGAACTAAAACCTTGAATACTACTGAATAAAACATACTCTACAGTTTTGCTTTGCCTTTTCCCATTACCTCTAAACATAGCTCTTAAAAAGCAAACTTTGGACACCATACTACACAGTAATAACCAGGGGCAAAACCACTCATATAGGTTAAATATCAAGGGAGAAACACAAACAGACCAGGGAAAGGGGTTTCAAGAACAAGATGTGGGAAAAGCAGAAGTAATCAAAAGTCTGACAGAAACAGCCTGCTCTTTTAGAAGGCACAATAGCCTTAGTGGGGCAGCTGCTGAACTTCCTGTAACACCAAGTCCAGGGACAGCTGCTCAGACAGTAAGGGTAGATTACAGCCCACAGAACTTCAAAGCTTTCCCAGCCAAAGGAGATGTGCATTCTGGTCACAGGGTATGTTGGGGAGGGAACGGGGAAAGAGCTGCTTCCTACTCACTGTCACATCCAGAGCCTTAAGATTGTACACAAACACACATTTCATTTCCCTGGAGTAGTTAAAATTGCTTGCACATCAGCACCCAACATTACCAAAATCCCTCCTCTTCTCCCTGATCTGGCAGCCTAACACCCATAAATCTGCTTAGGGAATACCTCAGTCAGGGTGACTCAGACTTCAGCATGGAGCTCTCTACATCACCCATGGCATTCAAAAGTGTTAGTGATATTCTTCCCATCCATTACTCTGCATACAAAGTGTATAGATGCATAGCTAGAAGCCTCCAAGTCAAAGTCATGTGGATTTAAGGATGCACAAATGGACCACAAATTTTCAAAGGATTATAAAACTTCATCCCATCAAGTTATAATTACCTCTCAAAGCAATCACAAAGCTCACTCATCCATGCCTTTTCTCTCTCTCGGCATCTCCTCTACTACCTTTTTTCCTCATCAAGGAAGAAGACTAAAGCCAGTCTGTCCACACCACTGTTTATCCCTGTCTTCCTCTAAATCCAATCTTGGCCCATACATTGACTCTCTCTTCAGTTCACCTGCAACAAGAGAATGGCCCACAGAAGAAGAGAAGGAAGGAGCACCGGGTAAAAATGCCTGTGTGATGCCTCTGTGACAAGCAGACAGGCAGCAGGATGTCAGAGGACCTGCAATGTCTTCTCATGCTGGTGCATCCTAGTGGTTGTGAGCCAGTGCTACAGACTGCTGCTCACCAACTACCAGTACAGGATTGTGTACAAAGGCCTCATCCCAAAGGAAAATCTACAGGCTCTGATCAGCCTGGATAGTGACAGTCAAAAAGAGATCCAGGAGGTATGAATTAGAAAATTATTACTATATGCAATATAGGGAACATAACTAATTAGAAGCATAAAAGCAATGGTTTGCTTCTGCTTGACATTAACTTAGCAAGTTCTAGAGATCTTTTTTTCTGGTTTTCTGTTACTGCCAGTCCTGCTCAAATTCCAGTGAGATGAGACAGTGACAAAACAAGGAATGATGACAGAAGGTCTCATACAGCTAAAACTATTTGAAGACCTCCTCAAATGCATTTTTCCTTGAGTTAAAAGATTGTGCTCCAGCAGACAAGGTAGAATTCACAAAACAAGGAGCATGTAACATGTTTGTAATGTAGCTCAGTGCACAGAGCTTCCTGTGGAGATAAGTCCATCATATCTTCCATCAGAGCAGTGATGCTGTTCTGAGTTAATGCAGAACCCCAGACATCACACACAACTGTGAATGTCTCCACTAACATCAGAGACAGGCTCTTACCACAAGATCTGAGGACAAGCTAAGAAGACAGCATCTATTGATGCATCTGAACTAAACATGATAAAAATAGAGCATTTCAAACCTCATCTCAATTTCAGTAGCTGTGTACGTGACAATCTCCTTCTCCCAATAGTTAAGTGTCCCCAGGTCAATCTGAGCACTGCAGGATTTGTATTAAAGAGACAGTAAGCAAGTTCATTTGGCATTTAGAGCAAACACTTGTCAGAACTCAGGTGCTGCGCAAGCTTTCCCCTCTTCCCTAGCCAGACATTCTGGTCACCAAACTGGAAAAGCACAAACTGGATGGGTGGAGCACTCACTGGATAAGGAATTGGCTGGATGGTG